>CM064492.1:25736587-25911587 GCA_032716605.1 Paralithodes platypus | reverse complement strand
ATGCCCCTCTCTCCTTCAGATATACAGTATACTATATGCCCCTCTCTCCTTCAGATGTACAGTATACTATATGCCCCTCTCTCCTTCAGATATACAGTATACTATATGCCCTCTCTCCTTCAGATATACAGTATACTATATGCCCTCTCTCCTTCAGATATACAGTATACTATATGCCCTCTCTCCTTCAGATATACAGTATACTATATGCCCTCTCTCCTTCAGATATACAGTATACTATATGCCCTCTCTCCTTCAGATATACAGTATACTATATGCCCTCTCTCCTTCAGATATACAGTATACTATATGCCCCTCTCTCCTTCAGATATACAGTATACTATATGCCCTCTCTCCTTCAGATATACAGTATACTATATGCCCTCTCTCCTTCAGATATACAGTATACTATATGCCCCTCTCTCCTTCAGATATACAGTATACTATATGCCCCTCTCTCCTTCAGATATACAGTATACTATATGCCCTCTCTCCTTCAGATATACAGTATACTATATGCCCCTCTCTCCTTCAGATATACAGTATACTATATGCCCTCTCTCCTTCAGATATACAGTATACTATATGCCCTCTCTCCTTCAGATATACAGTATACTATATGCCCTCTCTCCTTCAGATATACAGTATACTATATGCCCTCTCTCCTTTCCTTGATTCCCTGTCAAGCATGTTTTCGTAATTATTTGTTGTCCTCATCTCTCCTCCCACGTTCTTCTTTTCTTTTCTTCCAAATGTTTCCTGTTCTTTCTTATTCCTCCTTCCAATGTTTCTCATTTTTCATCCCACCCCCTCTTTTATCTTACCTTATCTTCCCTTTACTTACTCCCCACCCCTTCACATTCACCTTCATTTCCGCCATCTACTGTACAGTACTGTTCTTTCTTCACCTTCCTTTTCAATGTGCGCATGTCTAAACCCTGTTATATCCTCTCATTGTATCATCTGTTTTTCCTATTCTCACCTATCCTGCTTTACCTCTTAACTCGCTACCCTCTCTTTTAGATAATTACTATTCTCTGAACAAGATACCATCCTTCATTCTACTTCCTCACCTCTGTCACATATTCGACAGTTCCTTAACGATACCCATTATCTCCTATCACACTGTACCTATTCACCGCTTACTCTCAGTTTTTAGTTCATGGACAAGCTTCCGAACTTTCTATAGTCGGTACCATCAAAAGAAGCAATGTTTAGCAAACACTCTAGTAAATTGTTATTGTGTGTTACTGATACTCATTGATACATATCACTCAAATTTCATCTCTACAACAATGTGAACAAAGGAGTTTTATTATAATTACACTTAGTAATGAACTCTATTGCTATTGATATTCACTCTGGCCTATGTACTACTGTACTCTTGAATCCTAACCTCTGTAACTCAAAAAGGGCTGGAGCAAATGGACAGTAACTTTACACACCTATTCCCTGGCTGACTTTTCCCTAATGGTATAACTATTAGCTTGATTACTGTAGTTAATTTTGAGTTATGAGAGGTTAGCGTCGGGATTTCTAGCCTACCTATAGTGAACAAGATATACTGTACACTTCCTTTCAGGTCATTTATATTCTTCCTCGTTCAACCTACACTCCTTCCTTTTAGCCCTAGCAGCCCTAAACCATCTGTCCTTCTCTCCCTTGCAATGATATCAACCGTTTCATGAACACGACGTATTTCTTCCTGTATTCTGGCCATCGTTTGACAGTTTGTATTTTATATTTTAGTGGTACCTGAAGGATCCAATGGGATAATTGATATGTTGTTGTTTTTTATCTCTTGAATACTGAAAGGTTCTTCCTAACTTGACCATAATCGGCTTATGTTAGTCAGAATAAATGTTAATGGCGCTCTCGTATTGAGGGAGATAACACAATAATAAAACAAAAATTAACTAGCAATTCTGTATCATATACTCTTTCCAAGCTACAGTCCATCCTTCTATTTCCTACCCCCTACAGCCTCTTTATGCTCTTCTCCCTCACATACTCACGGTACCCTCAAAGCCGACACCCTACAGAATTCTTCCACCACATTTCACTATCTCCTGCATACCGCCGTCGTTACAGTAACATTATGTCCCTATTAAACGTTCCCCTCCCACACTTGCACACCCCAAAGTCCAGATGTGCTTCGCTTTTATTCTTAACCCTTTGAAGCTCTGACGTGTTTTAACTGTATATATTTGGCTATCATTAGACGATTTTATGCAGCTTAGGAAGATTTTGTGAGTATTACAAGGGTAAATACTATCTCAATCAACCCTTTGACTTCCATATACCGTTACTAATTTGAGTAAAATCGTCTAATAGTAGCCAAAAATAGAACAGAAACGCGTATTGGAGCTTGCAAGGGTTAAGGGGTGATGAGAGGCGGCTGATGCTATCATCTTTAGGGCCGTGACGAACATTTCCGAAGTTTGGAGGGATTCATACACCCGCGATGCTTCTCTTTTATCAGGACGATCACAGTAACGTATTCTAACCCGATCCAACTCATCCCAAACTAACCTAACTTAATTGTTAAATTAGGTAAGGTTAGGTAAGTGAAGTTGGTGAAGTATCGTCAGGCTAGGATAGGTTAGGGTAGATCAAGTTAGAAAAGTGAAGTTACCGTGATCATCCGCGTAAATATATAGAACCGCAGGAGTATAAACGCTTCCAAACTTCAGGACCTTCTTACCCTCACTGGAGAGATGGGCGGGATAAGGTGGGATATGGGAGAAACAAAACAGAATTATAATGCAAAGAAACAGAAGAGCGGTGGTCGGTAATCCAAACTATTTGCGAGGCATGCTGTTGCTGGTAAGAGAATCAACATGTCAGATTAATTTAGAAAGATAGCTGATAAAACGCATGTTATATTTTGTATTGTTTTGTTTTTCACTCTTATTAACGATTCCATTTATTATCGTATTCGTGAGGTACCAATATTATGAGGGTCCATACTTAAGCACTTGCACTTCTAAACCAACCTCACGTGTTCTGTAAAATTCTATCCAACACTTAGAGTACCCATATTGATATATTGTTTTAGATTACCAGCTCCCTTACAATCAGAATTATACTAAAAATACAAATATTTAGTGTCAGTCAGTCAGTCAGTAGCCAGCCCTTACTCCCACATTGGATAGGGAGGATCAGCAAGATACACGAGAAAGGAAAGAGAGGTGACAGGAGAAGAACAGATATAACAGTTTGCCTACAACAAGCAAGCACACAAGCATTCAGAAACACTAATCACTCAATAAGTCCCATAATCTATGATTTCACCTCAGATGTTATAGTTCCGGACAAGGTCTCGTCACATCAACATCTGGGATAAAGACCTTCCAGGTGTGTTATTTAAAAGGGTCCAGAGACCTTCATGTGGCCTCTCTAACAAACAGCCTCCATTCATTCCTGTCATTTGCTAATTATTTTGACTTCAACCATTCTTTTTTCACGCTTTGACACACATTCTGACACCATATCATAATATCTTCTTCTAGGCTTTCCACGCCTGTTTCTTCCTTCCACTTCACTGACATAGATCCTTTTAACTATTCTTTCTTCAGGCATTCTTGTCATGTGACCATACCATCTGAGAACACTATCTTCAACCTTTTGCGCTACCGACTTCTTAACTCCAAATGCCTCCCTTATGTTCACACTTCTTACTTTGTCTATTCTTCGAATTCCACACGCATTTCTTAGCAAATCCATTTCAACTGTTCTTACTCGTGACTTTTCATTACTATACCATACCAGAGTTTCACATCCATACATCAATGTCGGCACCAACACACCCTCATACATCCTCTCACTGCTTCCATACTGAGGTTTCTGCTCCTAAACAAGGTTTTCATTTCTCCAGCTACCTTTCTTCCTTGTGTTACTCTGTTTTCTAGTTTTCTTATACATTCTCCCCTTTTCTCAATCATGGCTCCTAGATACATAAATTCTTCTACTAGTTCAAGCTGTTCTCCATTAATCCTTACATTACACACAGTGTCTCCTTCTCTTTCTACTACCATTGCTTTGTTTTTATTAACATTTACTTTCAAACCTCGTCTTTCATAAACTTCCACAAATATCTCAACCATCTGGCACCGGTAATTCTCGCCCTCAGCACATAACACTGTCATCTGCATACAACACATTAGTGACAGTCATTCTGTTCCCACCACTCTATAATCCTTCTCTATTAACTTTGTCACATGCTTTCTCAAGATCCATAAATACCATGTATACCCTCTATGTTTTTCACATGCCTTCGTTCTGATTAACTCACGTCCACTCACCGACTCTTTGCAATCTCTCTCTCTCTCTCTTCGCCAAAATGTTGCATATCTCTCGCTATTCTACCGCTATTACAAAAATCAGTGTTCCTCAGAGTTCTCTCAGAGTAAACCACCTCCTCTACGTAGACTATATAGAACCCATCATGCAACACAATCCCACCCCTACTCTGTGCAACTCTCCAGCCCAAGAGTGAAACAATATTCCCAATCTTTCTTTTAATCAACAACTGAGCTCTGGAACTCTCTCCCTGAATCCATTTTCCCCTCATCCTATGACTTCAATTGCTTCAAACTCTGTGTATCCAGGCATTTTCCTCGAACATTCCTTGATTATGGCCCTGTCACTCTTTTAACTCTGGGGGAGGCACTCGTCACAGGCAGTTCTGTCTTTTGTCTCCCTCAACCACATAGAAAAACAAAATATGTCTCACTGCAAAAATCTGATCCACACATTCTCTTCCACTTCGATAAACACTAACATTCATTTCGTTCACCTTTACTTTTATACGGTGACCGGTCAACTCAACCAGTAGACCATTTCAACCAGTAGCTCTCAACCAGTACCAAATAAACCAATACGGTTAGGTTAGGTTAGAACATAAAATAAGAACATAAGAATATGGGAGTCTGCAGAAAGCCGATTGGCCTAAGCAAGGCAGATCCCTGTCCCACACAACCCCAATTCATTACAAAGCCCAATTATAGGCTTCACACTCTAATACCCTGAGGATCATCTTACCAAAACGGTTAGAGATTAACGCAGGATTATGGAGGTCTGCAGAGCGCTGATTGGCCCAACCCGGCTGATCCCCCTTCACACCCAACCCTTCTCGTCCATATGCTTATCCAATTTTATCTTAAAGCTCCCTACAGTTTTAGATCCCACTATAGCACTTGGTAGTCCATTCCACCCGTCTACAACTCTGTTACCAAACCAATACTTGCCTATATCTTTTCTGAAACGAATTTATCTAATTTGAAACCATTGGTACGAGTTTCTTTCGCTATCACTGAGCTTTAGTACATTTGCCATATCCCCCTTTGTTAATCCCCTAACCCACTTGAACACCTCTATCATATCCCCTCTAACTCTGCGTCTCTCTAACGAATGTAAACCTAATTTTCTTCAACCTTTCTTCATACGAAAGATTTCTAATATTATGGATCATTTTTTTGTCATTCTACGCTGTACTCTCTCCAATGAACTATGTCCATTCTGTAATAAGGACACCAAAATTGGACAGCATAATCCATATGGGGTCTCACTAATGACAAGTAAAGTTTTAAGATAACATCAGCAGTTCTGTTACTCACACTCCTAGAGATGAACCCGAGAATCCTTTTGCCTTATTACGAACGCTTATACACTGTTTTCTAGGCTTCAAATCATTGCTAACACACACACCTAGATCTTTCTCGCAGTCTGAATTTTCTAATTCTAAATTACCTAGTTTATATTTAACATTTGTTTGCATCTTCCCTATCTTTAATACCTTGCATTTGTCAATGTTAAACTTCATCTGCCAATTTACTGACCATTCATGTAAGGTATCTAGATCCCTTTGGAGGCACCTCTATATCGCTATCTGAATCAATTTATCTCCCTATTTTAGTATCGTCTGCGAATTTACTTATCCTACTAGTTATACCTAAATCTAGGTCATTTATGTATATAAGAACAACAGGGACCTAATAACCGATCCCTGGGGGGCACCCCTTTTTTCTGCTCCCCCTTCTGGCTTGGTTCCCTTTATGCTGACTCTCCTGCTTCCTACCAAGTAGCCATGACCTAATCCATCCTAACTACGCCCCACCTATTCCATGTGCCTCAACCTTTCTCATCATACACTCATGAGGGACTCTGTCGAAAGCTTTACTGAAATCTAAATATATAATATCATATGACTTGTCATTATCTACTGCTTCATATACCTCTGAGAAAAACCTAAGCATATTCGTAAGGCAAGACCGTCCCTGAGTGAATCCATGCTGAGAAGAATTGATTAAGTTAAATGTTTCTAAGTGGTTTTCCTCATTTTCCTAGCAATAATTGACTCTAGTAGTTTTCCTATGATTGAAGTGAGACTAATGGGATGCTATTGATTTATCACCTTTTTTGAAGATCGGAACTACATTTGCAAGCTTCCAAGCTTCTGGAACTATACCTGTTTCTAATGACTTGTTAAATAGAAATGTTAATGGATAACTTAACTCATCTCTGCATTCTTTTAATACTCTAGGATATACCTCATCAGGACCAGGCGTTTTATGAGGTTTCAGTCTGTCAATTTCCTTAACCACATCATTTCTACTTATAGTAACCGTACTTAACCTATTTTCTATACTATCGCTGTATACCTTACGGACTTCTGGAAACTGTGCCAATTTCATTAGTGAAAACGGAAAGAAATTGACTATTTAATGTACTGCACATTTTCTAAATCACTTTCTGTCAATTTTCCTATCGAAGTTTTAAGGGGACCAATTACATCTCTAACCTTGGATTTATATAGTTGGTAAAAAGCTTTAGGATTATTTTTTGAATCATTGGCAACCTTAATTTCATAATTTGTTTTGTCTTTACTAATATCCTTTTTTACCTGTCGTGATAGATTCTGATAGTAAGCAAGTAGGTGAATTTCGCCTTTTTTAATTTTTCTATATATTCCTCTCTTTTTTCCTAGAAGATCTAATAGTCTATTATTCATCCATTGGGGTTGGTTCTGTGTTGATCTAATTTTCTTTGGGATATATATTTATTTTTGCGCATTGAATACTGACTTGATAAAATTATCGTATGTATCTACCAAGTTTGACGTCTCCTCCTGACTTAAGATGACAGGTGCCTGAGAAAGGATACAGTCATTTGGACACCTGATCGACTAATTTTTTTGACCATAGGGTCCGCTAACAGGGCTTCTCTTACCCACCATAATTGGCTTTTTCTGAAGTCAGGTATTAATGTTGATTCTCTCTGATATTACCTTTCCATTGTATATAAAATACACAGAATTGTGATCACTTATTCCTAGGTGTCCCCGATGTCTACACTATTTATCATATGTTCATTGTTACTGAAAACTAAATCGAGAATATTATCACCTCTAGTCGGCGTATCTATGAATTGAGATAAAAAACTATCTTGTACTACCTCAATAAACTCCTTTGAATCAGAGTCGCCTATTGTTGCTGCCAATCTATATTAGGGAAATTAAAATTCCCCATAATGCACACGTTGCTAAGCCTTGATGCTATTTTAATTTCCTCCCATAATGATGTTCCGTCATTTTCTACTCATATTTGGCGGTCTATACATAACTCCAATAACTAAAGTCTCACTACCTTCGTTAACTTCTACCCAAACCTTTCATTTTCATTATTTACTCTAATACCTGATTTAGTACACAGCTTTTTAATGAACTCCTGAAACAAACACTGCTATATACCGCCACCCCCCTCTTACTTGTTCGGTCATATTTAAACAAACTATATTCTGGTATATCAAACTCTGCTAAAAAATGCCTGGTTTCTGTATTAATCCATGTTTCAGTTAGCGCTATTATGTCTATATTTTCTTTGCTAACCAGTGCTCTAAGTTCGTTCATTTTGTTACATAAACTCCTGCAATTTGTATAATAAACACTCAAACTACTACTTGTATTTGAAACTACTTTTCTATTGTTTTTAACTAATTTATTTTTACCTGTTGAACTACTGGACCTAGACGGAAAATCTACGCTATCAGAATGTTCGTCATTACTATCAATTTGATGTGGCTGGGATTCTATTTTACTTACACACCTATGGTTTATTAACCAAACCCCGCAACAAACTTGTCGAGTTAGTACTATATTTTGGCACTGGTTTGGTTGGTCTGGGTTAATTTGGCACTGGTTGAGAGCTACTGGTTGAAATGGTCTACTGGTTGAGATGACATGGAACCCTTTTATACAATGGGACTATCATTCCCCTCTTCCAGACCACTGGTACCACTCCATTTGTCCAAGCTTTTGAACATAGTTTCCACAGCCAATCCATTGATACTTCACCTCCATTCCTTATAATTTCACACTGTATTTCATCTACACCAGCAGCTTTTCCATTTTTCAACTTCTTTATTGTATTCACCATTTCTACTCTAGATATGTTCCCTATTTCTACATGTCTCTCACTGGCACATCTAACAGACCTCTATCATTGACAACTGCTCTGTTTCCATTTCCACTCATTAGTCCTTCAAAATACTCCTTCCATCTCTCCCTTTTTTGCTCTTCATCTGTAATCTCATTTCCTCTTGTATCTTTCGCATTTACGCATTTCTGACCTCATTCTCTCCTGCATTTACGTACTTCCTTCCAAATATTTAGTTTATATCCATTAATGCACTGACTTTTCAAATACAAGTTAATATGTTTCTCATATTATATTATGTTATTTTAATTAAGTGAATATAGATAAAGCTTTGAAATACTTCAATATTTACTTCAATAGAAGTTCTGAAGCCGTGTAATATTATTGACTGCAGCACTGTTGAAACCTTCAAAAATCTCATAGACAAATATCTCGCCCTTAACACTTTACGAGCGGCCTATGCGGTTTATTTATATGTACCGCACAGCGGGGTGTTTTTAGCCAAAATAGGGCTGTTTACGTGATCATTTTCATGCCTAAATAAGACCCAGAACGTAAAACAAGTATCTATCCCTGAAAGGGCATAAACAGAGCTTTCGAATGACACCATAACGATCCTTTTATGATGGCTAGTTATCTTGCAATAACCGTGCAACGCGAGTGCAAAAAGCATGTAATTCGGTACTTTCCCCATATAATTCAGTATGTAGCGAGTGAGAGAGGGAGGAGGGAGCTGAGATTCGTGTCAGTAGGTTCTCCGCGGTGGTCTGGAGCAGTCATACGCTCGCTAGTCTCCTGCCACCACTTGTCTCTCTCTCTCAGCAACATTACGTGCTGAAATTGCCACTCGACCTATGTCGAGCGCCGCCAAATAGTCCAGCTTTATTTAACTCGACTTATGTGGTGAGCCGCTAATTAAGGGTTAATCCCCGACTAACTGCGTTTACAGATGAATAACAAGGTATGCCCACATTACCTCTTTTAGTAGAATAGCTATGTTAAGATAGTTGTATTTTCATATTTTTCCTGTCGAGTATTATGTCTGTTTATCCATTCTGCATCGAAAAGATAAATCCTGTCCCTTCTAAACTATATATATTTTCTCTCCTTAATAATAGGCTAGGTAGTTTAGATACAAGCAGCTTAGTAAGGATCAGTATATATGTTGATGCTTGCTTTCCTTTGTACTCCTTTGTATTTTCTATTAGTAGCTCAACCAACGAAGTTGGAGGAAGTTATGTGTTTGCCTCCGTTTGTTTGTCTGTCCTTCTGTAAATATGATATCTCAAAAAGGTTATAAACCGATGTTCACGAAAGTCAGTGGGTCGCTAGAATATACAAGGAAGAAGCGATTCAATTTAGGAGGCGATCAGTAGAGCGCCTACCTCCGCCAGCGTAACCGGAGGTACTCATTATCCCAGGGCCCGTCTAGTTTTCAGGACTATATTTGCTCTTGGTGTACAGGCATGCTCGATTAAAAGCTATAGTTTTACTATGTGTTCCTCATTTTCCTTCACTTAACCTTCATTTATTTTTTCAAAAGATTATAAAATTACCTTCTTCAATTTAGAATGATATACAGTTGTTTGGTTTCATATTGTTAACACGACTTATATAAACTGGAGAGAGTACTACAGAGACTATAGTAACACAAGACGTTTGAAGACCTTTTAGAACAATTATCTAATATTATATTTTGTCAAGACAAGTTAAGAGAGGCCTAAATCATACATTGACAAATATAATATATTATTAAAACTCAATCACCGATTTGTTTAGTGTTCAAGTGGAACATTCTTTCTACTTAGGCGTCGCAAAATTGTTTTTACTCGGTAACCAATGTTTATTAAAATTCCAAGTCCTCGACAACATTTGTTAATTTAATTTGTACTTCTTCTTATCCTGTTAAGTTGTTTTTAAGATATATGTTCTGATTATATAACTGTCCTCTGCTTGCCCAAGACTTTATGAGCCGCCCTCTGAGCCCATGAGCTTTCTGCGGCAGTAAAAATAAGGATATTGGCGATTTACAATCTTCTTGACTGAGGGAGATATCAGTCAAACACACTGTAGTCCATGAGAGGAAGATAAGGCGGTGTGAAGACTGAGGAAACAGCGAATTAAGTACTTATTAATTTGGAGCTGTAGGGAAGTTCAAGGTTGACTTGGATATATATCAGAAATGTATAAAAACAAATAATATGTAGATATGTCACTGATTTATTATTTATACTGTACAATATTTATTAATGTGTTTTTCAGACTTGTTTTGGCTAAATTTCGACCACATAATTATATAAATTCACTTGCAACCCGCCAATGTAAAGCATTTAACACTTAAAGAGCGGGGCCCGACTTAAGTCCGTATCTAAAAAGCAGCAAGTTAGGAGCATTATTAAGGCTTTTAAAGGGTTAAAATCGAGTGCAAATGGCCGGGAGCGCAGCAGGCCACACGGCCGACACCCAGGGCTTACCGCCGCCCACTGACTCACGCTCCCTCTGTTCTCGAGAGGCCGGCAGTGTAGCCAGTAGTGAGCGTAGCTGGAAAAAATATGCCGCTATACGCTTAACTCCCATGTTGGTGGTACCACTGCATCAAAACGACGAGCGCTACGTAGCTCGTTCTGGTCTCATTTTGAAGCTTGTAGCGCCTAGTTTTTCGCTGAATAAATTTCTTTTCATGCAGATACTTGATTGATCATTCAGGAGGGCCTGAATATGCCCAAAATAGCCCAAAAAACCCCGCTAGACGAGGGTTAAATACGAAGGTGCAAAGATTGATTCTATCTTGGTGGTGTAATGGTTAGTGTTTAAGATCTGTATGTAGAATCCCAGGTTCGAATCCCTGGAGGATCACATGATTTCATTAATTTCATTGGGAGGTGTTTGGTGTTGGGAGTGAAATTAATTAATTAGACTATATGATTCCTTTTATTTGTTTCAAATATAATGTTTTTTCACACAAGATCGTATTAGAAAAACAGAATTGTGAGTGAAATAATCTTATGTTGTGCTTTTAATGACTTGAATTAACCAGTTATCATTAAAATGAAACGGACCCTAAATTGAGTGGTCAATTCTGTAAGTCTTTCAGTAAACTGGCAGGGGTTGTCCCTCTTACCGGGGATAGGTTCGCTTGGGGGCATTTTGTGTATGGCCACCCCCATTAAGGGGAGTAAGGCGTCTGGCAATAGATAGATAGATTAATTCACGCATTTCTTTATTACTGGATACCTTACTATTTTTAACTCCGTCCACATAAATGACGAAGATATTTGTTTCCTCAAGATATATTTAGAAGCAAATACGTCGACAGTTCTTGTGATGACGTGTCATTCAAATAGTTGACAGGATTTGGTCTGCAGTATAGTTACCATGCAATGTATTATTTGGTCTGCAGTATAGTTACCATGCAATGTATTATTTGGTCTGCAGTATAGTTACCATGCAATGTATTATTTGGTCTGCAGTATAGTTACCATGCAATGTATTATTTGGTCTGCAGTATAGTTACCATGCAATGTATTATTTGGTCTGCAGTATAGTTACCATGCAATGTATTATTTGGTCTGCAGTATAGTTACCATGCAATGTATTATTTGGTCTGCAGTATAGTTACCATGCAATGTATTATTTGGTCTGCAGTATAGTTACCATGCAATGTATTATTTGGTCTGCAGTATAGTTACCATGCAATGTATTATTTGGTCTGCAGTATAGTTACCATGCAATGTATTATTTGGTCTGCAGTATAGTTACCATGCAATGTATTATTTTTCAACCTTCATCTAAATCATATAATTGTGTAGGCTTGCCAAATTCCCGCTCAAGATTTCATCGATTGTATGGACATTTCAAACTTTTCTACATAACCAACAACAATATAATATTGCCGTTCATTAACCAACGCTTGTAACGTAAGAAAGCATTATAAGTAATATAGCTAAAGGATGGCATATAAAACGCTATCAACACTTCACCCCTCCTTTCACTGTAAACACAACATTCGTCTATGTGGCAGAAAGACCCAAATCACACGGTTGTCTGTTCCTAGTGTGTCTTCAAATTGTCATAAACTATTGTTATCACTTATCATTGTTTTGCTATGATTAGTAGTAACCCAAACTCAAGGAAAGCAGACATGGTATGTAAATAAAAGAAGTATACACATGCACAAAACACAGACGCACTTACAAGCTCATAATCAATTAAGCAAAAGTATACTATACTTCATAAACAAATATGGGTAGCTGTGGGGCTGTGTGATAATATGCGTAGCTGTGGGGCTGTGTGATAATATGCGTAGCTGTGGGGCTGTGTGATAATATGCGTAGCTGTGGGGCTGTGTGATAAGAGATACAGTTCTTCAAAAGTATACTATACTTCATAAACAAATAAGGGTAGCTGTGGGGCTGTGTGATAATATGCGTAGCTGTGGGGCTGTGTGATAAGAGATACAGTTCTTCAAAAGTATACTATGCTTCATAAACAAATATGGGTAGCTGTGGGGCTGTGTGATAATATGCGTAGCTGTGGGGCTGTGTGATAATATGCGTAGCTGTGGGGCTGTGTGATAAGAGATACAGTTCTTCAAAAGTATACTATACTTCATAAACAAATATGCGTAGCTGTGGGGCTGTGTGATAATATGCGTAGCTGTGGGGCTGTGTGATAATATGCGTAGCTGTGGGGCTGTGGGATAAGAGATACAGTTCTTCAATATGCGTAGCTGTGGGGCTGTGTGATAAGAGATACAGTTCTTCAATATGCGTAGCTGTGGGGCTGTGGGATAAGAGATACAGTTCTTCAATATGCGTAGCTGTGGGGCTGTGGGATAAGAGATACAGTTCTTCAATATGCGTAGCTGTGGGGCTGTGTGATAAGAGATACAGTTCTTCAATATGCGTAGCTGTGGGGCTGTGTGATAAGAGATACAGTTCTTCAATATGCGTAGCTGTGGGGCTGTGTGATAAGAGATACAGTTCTTCAAAAGCTCAAGTCATTACTTTCATGTAGGTCATCGTTATATGCTTGTCAAAAGTCTGCTCACTATCCCATCAATAGGCCACAAATTCAAAATTTGATACCACCAATAACAAAACGAAGAATATAGGACAATGATCACACTAACAAAAACCAAAGTAATTGATGGACACGTATTCATTGACAATACTCGTTGACCGTCGTATTCATTGACAATACTCGTTGACCGTCGTATTCATTGACAATACTCGTTGACCGTCGTATTCATTGACAATACTCGTTGACCGTCGTATTCATTGACAATACTCGTTGACCGTCGTATTCATTGACAATACTCGTTGACCGTCGTATTCATTGACAATACTCGTTGACCGTCGTATTCATTGACAATACTCATTGACCGTCGTATTCATTGACAATACTCGTTAACCGTCGTATTCATTGACAATACTCGTTGACCGTCGTATTCATTGACAATACTCGTTGACCGTCGTATTCATTGACAATACTTGTTGACCGTCGTATTCATTGACAATACTCGTTGACCGTCGTATTCATTGACAATACTCGTTGACCGTCGTATTCATTGACAATACTCGTTGACCGTCGTATTCATTGACAATACTCGTTGACCGTCGTTTAACAATATAGATAACATGGGAGCTGCTTATTACCTACATCAACGAAGTTGGACGGAGGTTAAGTGTTCGCCTCCATTTGTCTGTCTGTTTGTTTGTTTGTCTGTAAACAAGATATTCCACAAAGTTATGAACCGATTTTCACTAAATTTGGTGGCAGATAGGATATGCGCCAAGGGATAAATGATTCAATTTAGGAGGCAAAATGGAGTTTTTCATTAAATTTGGTGGATAGATAAGATATGCGCTATCAACCGACTTTCAAGAAATTTGGTGGGCAGATAGTATATACGCCAAGGAAGATTTTGTTTTTAATTTAGGAGGTAATCCGGAGATTTACGTGAAATTTGGTGGACAGAAAGAATATGCGCCAAGGGAGAAGTGATTAAATGTAGAAGGTGATCCGGATCATATCCTGGAATCCAGATCCAGAAGAAAATCTAGGGCTATGTTATTAATGATAAAGAACCAGTGAGCGTAGGCGGAGGTATGCGCTCTACCGAGTGGCCCTATGGTTTTCCGGTTCCAAGCCATAACGCCCCCTCTACATAACACACAATCCTGATAAAAAAGGTGAGGGTACGACGAAATGATGATTAACAGTAATCAAGATCTAGTATGATGGGAATGGAAGAGGCTATAATTGGATGAGTGGTGCTTGTAAAGAAGAACTATAAAAGGAATTCAAATGGATAGTCTGGGTGGAATGGAAGGTCAAGAATAGATTGAAGGGGTGGAACGGAATAGAGGAGAACAATGTTTGATATGCATTTGATAAATCGAATCATATGAATACGAACAATTGCTTCTACCTTGGATCATTTTTAACAGCGTTGAATTGATAGGAATCCAGTTTCGCTTCTCAGTTTTGTCCGATACGTGTTAACCCTTTAATTATAAGGGCATCCTAAATTATAATATGATATACTATTATAATATGATATACTATTATAATATGATATACTATTATAATATGATATACTATTAGCTCAAAATAAATACAGAAACATTGTCACATTGGAGTCACTCAGGGTAGTAATTAACCTCTTGACTTCCAAGGCATCATAACCTTAGACACAGAAAATATAAAGCTAGATTGTGAAACATAAACATATACTGGCTGTATTAAGGGGATGGCTTATAAACATAAACATATACTGGCTGTATTAAGGGGATGGCTTATAAACATAAACAAATACTGGCTGTATTAAGGGGATGGGCTTATAAACATAAACATATACTGGCTGTATTAAGGGGATGGGCTTATAAACATAAACATATACTGGCTGTATTAAGGGGATGGCTTATAAACATAAACATATACTGGCTGTATTAAGGGGATGGGCTTATAAACATAAACATATACTGGCTGTATTAAGGGGATGGGCTTATAAACATAAACATATACTGGCTGTATTAAGGGGGATGGGCTTATTTATTTGCTTAGTCATTTATCTGATTTACTAGGTTATTATTTGTCTCCCTTCATCAAGCTTTAAACAAGCAGCCAAAAACAAACTTCAAGACAAATTTGTAAAACAAATTATGGCAAAATGTGCCAACAGGAGGTCGGTTACTACTATATTACAGAATCGCTATCGCTCGCCAGGAAAATAATCGTCACCTAAATTGTACAAAAGGTCTTAATATTGACAAAGGAATGGTGTGAAAGGTCATAACATCGCCAAACTAATGGACCGAACATCATAAAATCTAAAAACTAAGGGGGCTAAACATGAGGAAAATGGGGGCCAGATAATACAACCTTAACCCTTACAGTACCGGTGCCGTCCTTTTAACTTACCCTTACAGTACCGGTGCCGTCCTTTTAACTTTATTCTGGCTACTAATAGACGATTGTATTAAGTTTAATAAAGACCTCCAGCAATTAACAGGATTGTATTAAGTTTAATAAAGACCTCCAGCAATTAACAGGATTGTATTAAGTTTAATAAAGACCTCCAGCAATTAACAGGATTGTATTAAGTTTAATAAAGACCTCCAGCAATTAACAGGATTGTATTAAGTTTAATAAAGACCTTCAACAATTAACAGGATTGTATTAAGTTTAATAAAGACCTCCAGCAATTAACAGGATTGTATTAAGTTTAATAAAGACCTCCAACAATTAACAGGATTGTATTAAGTTTAATAAAGACCTCCAGCAATTAACAGGATTGTATTAAGTTTAATAAAGACCTCCAACAATTAACAGGATTGTATTAAGTTTAATAAAGACCTCCAGCAATTAACAGGATTGTATTAAGTTTAACAAAGACCTCCAGCAATTAACAGGATTGTATTAAGTTTAATAGAGACCTCCAGCAATTAACAGGATTCGAACTATTACACTTAACCTTTTTTACTACCACAAATCCTTCTTAAGCTGCACAAAATCGTCTATATATAACAAGAATAACATTAAAAAGACGTCGCCGGTACAGATGGGGATAAATAGCAAAACAGACGAGAGTCATTACCGTTTCCCCATTCACGTCTCTTGAGGTGTTGTTTGGTATAGCCACCTCGTGTTTTTAAGAAGTGACGATTGATAAAGTTGCTGTTACATTTGGTGTTGACATCCTAAGGCTTATCATATCTTGTGCACTAATTGCCAAAGTAGACACCTTTAATTTATGATTACTGTCCTTCACATAAAATAGAAAATGTGAGCTTACTGTATATTTGGCGATGAGTTTTGCCAATATACAATACGCTACAGCAATGGCATATGTAAAATACGTATGTCAGTATTATTTATGACTGCAAGGTATTACGAAGAAAATCAAACAACAAATTAACTGTTGATCACATATGAGGAGAATATGGGTATATGCAGTTAATTGTTAGGGTACAGACGCAATCTGTTGACAAATTGAGAAGATATATGATTTTAAAGGAATTATACTGTCCAGCACTCTATGACAACATGACAATGTGCTCCATATGTTAATCATCTTATATAGATACATTGTTTTCCCTTATGCAAATCTTGTATTCGCATGAGGGTTAGCGAATATTTGTATACCCGTTATTTCAATTGTAGTGAGAGTTACCTATTGTAATGTGAAATACCTTGTGTATTATATAGAGAGAGCTTTTAACTTGCACAAGAATTCGATCTAAAGAGTATAATGAAGTCATAGTATCATGGTCTTTAATAATTAATAACACATAACACTATCTGGTCCGATGTCTTGTAGGATATTATGATATTTTGTTTAATTGTTATTAATGAATTTGCTTGCTTTTGCCAAATTCGAGCAATATATTTTAATTTTGCCCCAGGCTAAACAAAATAAATAAATAAAGTGTACCCGGGCCCCCTTTATGAAAATGTTTTAACATCTCCAAACTAATGGAGCGAAATAGGGTAGGTCCAAGCCTGGTTCACACATTCAAGCGTAGGCGCCAGAGTCAAGTAGGAGTGAGCGAAGAGTGACACTCTTCATGGATCTTCGTAACTCTGGCAAGAACCAGTCCGAGTAAGGTCACTGTTCGCGATTCACCAATAGTCGACAAGAGTCCGTACGAGTCAACAAGAGTGTAACAAGATTCAACAAGAGTGTAACGAGAGTCAATAAGAGTTACTTAGAGTCCAACAGGAGTCACGAAGATTGCTCCCAAGAGTGGCCCCCATTGTGGAGGTGCCCTGCCATGACGCCCATCCCTGCCACACATCCAGTCACCACCACGCAGGAAACACCCTGGCACCCACACCCCGGAACCCACGCAACATGTGCTTGCATAAAACCTATGATCCCTGAATCATGATTTCAACTCTTGGTGACTCGCGTTGCACACTTGTTGACTCTTGTTGAACTCTGCATAAACTCTTCGTGACTCGTGTTGACTCTTGTACATTTCGGCCACATCGGAATTTCCACGATCCAGCCCGATTCACCCAAGAGTGTAACAAGAGTCAACACGAGTCACAAAGAGTTATGCAGAGTTCAACAAGAGTCAACACGTGTCTACACGTGTCACGACGAGTCGCCAAAAGTTCCAGCCCGGGGACAAGAAATTTCATGCAGGCATGAAAATTCTAGGCCACGTCACGAGTCAACACGACACACCCCGATACCAACACGGCTCACACGAGTGTAACACGAGTCACGAAGAGTGTCATTTTTTGAGCACGAGTCATGGCCGAATTTGAACATTTCCTCACTCGTGCTAGACTCGGGCACCGACTCTTGTATGTGTGAACCAGGCTTTAACACCTAACGAGCGGCCTAGGCGTTAATTTATATGTACCGCACAGCGGGTGTGTTTTTACCCTAAATAGGGTTGTTTATGTGATCATTTTCATGCCTAAATAAGACCCAGAGCGTAAAACAAGTATCTATCCCTGAAAGGGCATACACAGAGCTTTCCAATGACACCCCAACCATCCTTGTACGACCGCTAGTTTTTTTGCAATGATCGCGCAACACGAGTGCAAAAACCATGTAATTAGGTAGTTTCCCTACATAATTCCCTGTGTAGCGAGTGCGTGAGGGTGGGGGAGGGTGGGATTCATGTCAGTAGGTCCACCGCAGTGGTCTGGAGCAGTCATACGCTTGCTACTCTCCTGCCACCACTTCTCTCTCTCTCTCAGCAACATTACGTGCTGAAAATGGCACACGACATAAGTTATGAACCGCCACTTAGTCCAAATTTCTTTCACACGACATAAGTTGCGCGCAGCTAATAAAAGGTTAAGGAGGGTGGAGAAAGGAGTGAAGGATTGGGTGAGGAGGGTAGAGGCCGGGGAGAGGAAATACTAGGCCAGGATGTGAAGAATGGCGAGTTGGTTATATTACACTGAAGCTAATAGAATGAAACTTAAAGTTTGTTCACTCGCCTTTGCTGCTAATATTTACTGTACAAGGTATGAGCAATGATCATGATTAAAGGAGAGCGCTACCCGCAATTTGCAACACGTTGAGATTATTAAACATGACTAAATTCGTTCAGGCTTGACTGTCGATATCATCCCATTTGTCCAACTAAAGTATTTGGTATTGGTAAGCAAGTGACAATTTTAGACTGGCATTTCCTCTTTTAAGACTAATCACTTTTAGCTAAGATTGGACTGTTGTCCATAATGTAGCATAGTGCAGACAAAGTTTCTCAAGTTACGAATTTAAAGCAATGAAGTATTGGGAATGTATATGCGTAAAAAGTACACAAACTGGAAACTAATCGTGATCGTGTACTTAGCCTTTAACTGTGTTGGTGGTGTAATGGTTTAGATGCTTATGTTCTGGGTGTGGTGTCCCAAGTTCCAATCCCGGGAGTATCATATGCTTTCATATATTTATTCAAGTGCATTGGGGTTTGTAATGGAGGATTAATGTTAAGAACACCCCGTTCCTTACTATCTAAAATGACAGAAGAAAGGTAACCGAGGGAGTGAATGACTTTAAACTACAGAAAGTTAGAAAGGCCCAGAAGATAGTATGATAATAAAGTTTGTTTACTGTTCGTCAAAAGCATGAGAAACGAATTAATGAAGCAATTAACTGGAACATGTTGTAACTGGAGAATGGTTTTAGAAGAGTACATTGAGGTTCTGTCTATTTAACATGTCAAATCTGAAAAATATTCATCCAAGATATACTGTATATGTAAAACAACCTTGCGGTGAAAAGATTTTTAGAAGTAAAAACAACACTGTGACTGAAAGGCTATATAATTATGGACGAGTTTTAATTGGCGCTTTCTTAGTAGGCATCTACTATTTTTGTTACTTTAATTTTGTCCCTTCTGTTTCATCTCCTTTTGGTTGTTTGTCCCATCTTACACGGTGCACAAATATCAAGATTGGCTACTAATTTTCTTTATTTTTGTTATTCTTATGATTGCTTAATTTAAATTGAAAGCTACAACTAAAGGACAGTTGTGTAGAGGTTTTTGTTCTTTCAGGGAACTTATATTTTAACTATAATATTCAGTTTATGTAGGGCATCTTCCTTCTATGTTAAAATGTTACTGCAGAAGAATAAAGAAGCTTACTACATGGAAAACATAACATGGATTAATAGCATTCTAGTATATGATAATTTGTCATAATTCCGTAATATTACTCCTATTTAATTTTATGATTTAAGAATACACAGATATAAATATTGAGGAGTTTGTTCCAATAAAACCACTCTACTTTATAACAATAGAAAGTCGCATATATAATGATATTATAAATTAAGCCTATTACAACGGAATACAAAGGGAGGCAAGCAACAACAGACCTACTTGTCATTACTAGGCTGCTTGTAAAAAAAAATAAAAAAAAATTGCCACAGTCTGAAGGGCTTCAGCACCAGAAAAGCTGTGGTCAGAAAACTAAATTACAGTACTATGTGCGATACTAAAACGGTCGCATTACTCATGCACAAACGCAGTTAGTCGTGGGTTCATGGCAAAATATTTGTCAAGACGATATTTGAATGTTTGGACTGTATGGCATTCTACAATACTTCTTGGCAATTTATTCCATAGGTTGACCACTTTGTTGAAAAAGAAGTGCTTCTCTTCGTGTGAATGAAACGCCTTTCCAACAATTTTGTAAACATTATTTCTTTTGTAATTTGGGTTATCAAATGTGAAGTACTTACTTGCATCCATGTTGTCATGGCCTTGATAATATTAATGACTTGGATTAGGTCTCCTCTTATTCTGCGGTTTGTCAAGGTAAATAGGTTTAACTCTTTTAGTCGTTCCTCATACGGTCTTTTTCTTAGTCGGGGAATCATTTTAGCTACTCTCTGTGGTACTCTCTCTAGTTTATCAATGTCCTTTATATATTATGGCGACCAAAACTGGACACAATATTCCAAATGCTGACTAACCAATGAATTATATAAAGTGCATATAACATTTTCGGATCTATATTAAAAAGATCTTCCAATGAAGCCAATAATGTGATTTGCTTTTTTAACAAATTCAACGACTTGTTGGGCAGCTTTTAAATTACTTGTTATAGTTACTCCAAGGTCCGTTTCTTAATTTACGTTCTCTATTTGAATTCCGTTAATCGAATAGTTTGCACCTTTATTTTTACTGCCAATGTGGAGCACTTTGCATTTATATTCATTGAACTTCATCTGCCATGTCTGAACCCAGTTTGATAGCTTGTCTAGATCATTCTGAAGCCTGTTCACCAACGTGCCCGTGGACAGGACCATAAACATAATATTATGTCGGGTATACCATTTCCGTGACACGCCACACCTTGACATCCCGGAGAAGGCCCTGAAGACGCTGCTGGAGTTCTGTACCAAGGAGCCTCCCTTCCTCTGCCCCTGTGGTAACATGTACCAGCAGATAGACAGTGTGGCCCCCTGGGGGTCCTGTTCGCCAACTTCTTCATGGGAACGATCGAGGAGGAACCCCTAGCCTCTCACCGGCCAACAGTCTATTGTAGATACGTCGATGAAATTTTTGTACAGGTGAAGGACCTCAGCGAATTACAGGAACTCCAACAGCGCTTCATGGCCGCCTCCGGACTCAATTTCACCTACGAAGAATCTACCGACGGACGACTACCCTTCCTCGACCTCGTATCCTTCAAAGACCTTGGCTTCAAAACCACTATGTACACCAAGCATACAAACAACGGTCAGTGCCTCAATGGTGATAGTGAATGTCCCCGACGATACCTCCTGTCTACTATCTAGGCCTACGTCAGGAGAGCTCTCACCCACTACGCTACTTGGGGAGATACCCATCAAGAACTAGAACGACTCTCCCAGGTGCTGGTTAACAATGAGTACTCCGACATCACCAGTACCATTAACCACCACCTAGAAAAATGGTACAATCCAGATACCCCCAACACCAACCCCTCTGATGACATCAAGATCTTCTATCGAAACTATATGTCATCTGACCACAAAACCGAAGAGACCATAATGAGAGAAATTATCAATAAAGATGTCCTACCCACCAACCCCGACAACAAAACAAAATTAATACTATACTATAAATCCTCCAAGACCTCTGAAACAGACCTGCCTCCGCCAAGAGCCCGATGAACGACGACCATGTGGTATACCAACACACCTGTAATAATGGGGACTGTGTGCCCCAATTCTATATTGGTATGACACAAACTCGTCTGTTCCGTCAGCTCACCTTCCACCTTCAATCTGGAGCCATAAAAGATCACTACCAAGCCCCAACCACCATGCCTTAACTCGCGCCGACTTAACTAAACACACTTCCATATTCGATAATGAGAACGACCCCAGATGACTCCCAATACTCAAAGCCATATATATTCAAGCCCCAGCATTAACAACCAAACCCAGGACTTCCAGATATTGCTCTCAGCTATACAGTATACCCCTACAGCTCCTACATACCACTACCGCCACCACCCTCCTATGCCCCCCACTCCCGCGCATCCCCCCGCGCAACTGAACAGTGCCGCCACCATCTCCAGCCAATCACCGATGACTACCTCAACCACCAGCCAACCACCGACAAGAAACAGCGAGTGACTTGCTAGGAGGTTACCTGCCACCAATGGTGGCCGCCCTAGCGCACGGTAGCTCCTCCCAACTCTCGCATGAGATCAACTGTGAAATCAACGATAATGTATATAGACCCTGTAACTTGTCTAGTTTTATCATTCCCTGTTGATGCTAGCTGTGTCTAGCGAAACGTTGGATATTAATCATGAACTTTGCCACCCTCATCCACCTTCTTACTGAACCTCAAAGAAGGCTGATCAGAAATATTGAGAATATTAACAAAAAGATACTGAACGCTGAACTAGCCTCTCCATTTAACCTCGTTTGTCTTAAGGAAAATGTATTACCTGGCTACACTAATATATGTATATATATATAATGTATATACTGTATATATAGAGAGATAGATATGTATTTATATATATTTATATTTATATAGTGAGTAGAACATCAGCAGGTGACCTAGGACACCGTAATCCTTATCCTTATCCTTATCATATATATATATATATATATATATATATATATATATATATATATATATAACAAGTAATATATGATTCGCTTTCAAGCACTTTCAATCGGATGGCCTTTTTGCAATTATATTTTAGTTACTCTCGGCAGATTTGACTCAACTTAGGATTGGTGTCGAAGATTGTTGATAACACATTGATTCCTAGTGTAGAGATCTTTCCTTGAATTACAAAATTCGACCAGAGACATAAAAATTAATATATGTAAAAAATTGTCACCTGAATCCCTGATTGAAGAAGTTAAGCGGTAATCGTGTTAGACCCCTTAGTGTGTCAGCTATAAAGTGTCAGATAATTGTTAATTTGTTACCCCTACGAGGGAAGATGTCCGTCAGAGTCTATTGGTCAACAGACTTTCTAAGTTTTCAATAACATTTGCATTTCTCTTGGTTTAGGCTTGGCCGATGAAAACATAGCATAAAAACATGGACGCTGCTGTAATGTAAATGGGTGGTATGATGGACAATAATGATGACCTATCGTTCATGCTATCATACTTAAGTTATTGCATTCGTAATATTGTCGAAGAAATTGAAAATGTTTGAATAAATATTCATGGATTAAGTTTAATAGTTCTTTATTTCCTAATGAATTGCACATGCTCTATCACTGTCACTGTCAAAAAATCGTGCAAGCTATCGCCAGACGAATTTTTAGGCGCTTCTCGTTGAACTTAGCAAATATAATGACTCTAATTAGGCCCATTCATGAGGCACTTTCTATATTGTCAAGGTAAAAACATAAGTTGCATGGATCAGAATAGCGGCAGCAAAAGCTGGTTGGTGAGTGAAGGTGGCCGTGGATGATGCCAGTTGTCCCGACATCAGATAGCTGTTAGATTACCTCTTGAATACCGTACAATTATAGCCGTATATAACTCAACACTGTACACGAGTTATAGCCTACTCTCTTTCTCTCTCTCTCTCTCTCTTGAATACACTAGCAAAATTGTGATACATAAGTAGTTCCAGAAACTCTAATTCAAACTGAATTAAGATAGAAATGCCTCCCCAATAGTCAATAGTTAATTTCATAAATACAATGTATACCCCTTGAATTATTTCTTTGAATTACCCGACACACCTCTCCTCTTTATTTCTCACATATTCATTTCCATTCTGACAACACTAAAGCCTGGTTCACACATAGACGAGTCAGTGCCCGAGTCCAACACGAGTGACATGCGTCGATTATCGGCGTTGCTGGAGGCCGATTACTACACGAGTAGCAAATGAGGCAGAGTCAACACGAGTGAAACAAGAGTCTACAAAAGTCTACACGAGTCAACACGTGTTTATTCAAGAGTTAACACGAGTCAAGGAGAGTCAACATGAGTTTAACACGAACCCAGCACGAGTGTAAGAAATAAAAAAAAAAAACGGTCACATTCCAGGGTACGAAAACAAAGAGTAGGTAGGAGTCAACACGAGTCAACAAGAGTTTAACGCGTATCAACACGAATGGAACACGGGTCTACACGATTGCAACACGGCTAGGGTGTTACTCCTGAAGATGCGGATGGATCTCATAGACATTGAGGAAGGTGAGGCGCTAGCTGAACGCAGACGTCAACGGCAAAGGAAACCAAGGACAGTTTGGGCAAGGAGTTGGTTATTGAGGCGGGCACAGTTCGGTGTGTACGAGCAATCCTGAAGGAGTTTGAGGCAGAGGACCATAAAGCCTTCAAGAACTTCCTGCGTGTGGACCAAGTCATGTTTAGGGAGTTGGTGGAATGTGTGGGGCCAAGGATAGAGAAGCAGGACACCTTTTGGAGGGAGGCTTTGTCACCTGGGCTGAGATTGGCAATCACACTCCGCTACCTGGCCACGGGTGACTCCTATCCTAGCCTGCAGTACGCGTTCCGTGTGGCCCGGAACACCATCTCCATCATTGTGCCTGAAACATGCGAGGCCATCATTGCAGAATGCCAGCAGGAGGTTATACGTTGCCCCAGGACCCTGGCGGAGTGGAAGGAGGTTGCCAGGGAGTTCTCAAAACGGTGGGATTTCCACCATGCCGTTGGTGCCATCAACGGAAAGTACTGCTCCATCCGATGCCCTCCACAAGGCGGAACCGAATTCTACAACTACAAAGGCTTCCACTCCATCGTGCTCATGGCTATTGTAGATGCAGACTACAAATTCCTCTACTGCGACATAGGTAATCAAGGTAGCTGCTCAGATGGATTTTCTAAGGACAAACATCAGAGCAGCTTTGGATCGGTGCACCCTGGGACTCCCTGCTGCCGAACCTCTGGCCAACGATGACACACCTGTTCCGTACTTTCTGGTTGGTGACGACGCCTTCCCCATGCGAAGGTGGTTGATGAAGCCACACTCTACCTGCCACCTCACTGTACCTCAATGGATCTTCAACTACCGTCTGTCCAGGGCTCGCCGCGTTGTGGAGAATGCCTTCGGTATCATGTCCTCCAGGTAAGCGTATGGTAATGTGAAGTTATTTCCCACAAATACAGGTTTTGTCGATGCGACATGAGATATGACAAGACAATTTATATTCCACCGTAATAATATGAACTATAACTACAGTCAAGTATTTAACTATACATGATCATAACCATTCTCTCCCAATCTCAGGTTCAGGTGCCTCCTCGGCAATATACCCCTCCACCCGTCCCGTGTCGAGTCAGTGGTATTTGCGTGCTGCTGTATGCACAACCTTATGTGGCTGAGGTACCCTGGTCACCACGACAACCTACTGGACGAGGAGGACCCTGTGACGCATGCTGTCATTCCTGGGGCATGGAGGGAGGATGTGGAGAGGATGAACCCCCTGCAGAGACTCTCCGGGAATGTCGTGACAGCCCAGGCCAAGATTCAACGGCAGCACCTCACCGACTACTATTCATCACCAAGGGGGAGTGTCTCCTGGCAGAATGACATGATCTAAAGGTATGTAATCATAATATGTTGGGATTCTTTGTTGTAATGTCTATAACCTCTTCAAGCATCTCCTGGTTCATCATGACCTTTGTATACCCTTCTCATATTTATCAATATTAACCCGGCAAGCGCGATAGGCCTCACGGAAGGCTTCCTATAGGGAACGCGATAGGCCTCACGGAAGCAAGACCATAAAAAAAGCCTTCCATAAAAAAAAGGGCCTATCAAAACAAAGGAATTTGTCTCTAGGTGAGATAATTCCCCTCCAGTACTCATCCATGTAAATCTCACCCACCCCCCTCCCCTCCTTCCCCACCTTATTCCCCCCTCCCTCCCCTCCTCAATTATCACCTATTTTTCCTCTTATTATCATCATTTATCGGTTATTTTTCTCTCCCGCGATAATGTAGCACAAGTGGGTTGCAGAAAAGATCGTTATGCAACACCCAGACACCGGCCCACACCGCCCCGCTCGTCTCAGTTACCTCACAGACAGCGAGAGAGGAGGGTTGCCTGTGGCTCTCTCTCGCCTGAGATTATGACCGGGTGGCCAATATCTTCGTTTTTCACCACCCAAATGCTTTTCCCACTTATTTTAGCACTCTTGAAGGTTCATATATACATCATATATGTAAAATAAAAGCATACCGAAAACAAATAATGCTCTATATTGTAAATATAACGAATTCTGTCAGAATCCAAGGCTAGAAATGCACAAATAACTACCCTAGCCCCTAGGTCTATTTCGCGCTTGTCAGGTTAAGAATCCTCGTACATAATTATTTATTTTCTATATATATTTCAGCAATGATGTTCATTACTAGGATTTAATTCAATTTTGAGTCTCATTTTTTGCTAATGTTTTTCTAAGTCTTTTCAATATCATTATTATATTTTCTCTATATATTATACATTTCGATTTATCCTTGTTTTAGGTTTTGCTATGTGCTTTCAGAATCATTTATATATTCGATATATGTTTATATTTATATTTGTCTCATAGGTTTTGTATATTTTTCTAGGTACAAATTTGTATTATATTTTCTTTGTATATATTCCATTCTGTATATCCATAAAAGTCTTATCATATTGTTCAGCCTATTGGCATTATATATTCTTCCCTTTAATTATGTTCTTCAAATTGGTTAATCATTATAATTATTAATTGTATCTAACCTTCCAAAAAGTATTTTATTCATATTACTTATTTGTTTGTCTGTTAACAAGTAATTTAAAAGTTGAGTAAAGTGAAATGTTTTTTGAAACTTATGATTAAAATAACTGTAAATATTATTTGGATGCAAAACAAAAGCTGGAGTCACATTTATTTTATTTTTACATAAAAAATAGAAAAGTTCCTTAAATGCTACAATCATAATAATAAAATTCAGCGTCATCCCCATCACTGGGATTTATGACTAGCTTGTATATTTTACAGTAATCACACTTCGTCATCCCCATGCTTGGGGGGGTGCTGACTGCCGTGTTCATCCGGGTGTACTGCAGAAAGTTTCCAGGTGTTGGCGGCCTGCTAGGGGTAGAAGGGATCACCATGTTGGAGCCATGTGTGGGTACCACTCAGGTACAGGGGACCTGAATGAGGCCGCCGCCATCATCTCAGAGAACGTGGGAGTGGTGAAACCTGGGGACACGCGTGGTACCCCCAATGACGGTTCTGCCTGCTGTGGTGGGGTTGGGGGCTGCTGTTGTTGTGCTTGGTTGATGGCCTGAGGTGATTTAGTGGGTTGATAGGGTGACACGGAGGGGGTGGCATCCATGTCTTCCCTGGCCTGCAGCACGAGCATCATCACCTTCCTAGACAATGAATCTCCTACTTGGTCAAGCAGGATGTCCAGCTGCTGCTCCAAGTCGGCCACAAACTGGGAGTACCGTGTCTGCCTACATGCCAGGGTTGACATCAGGGTGGCTATGTCGTCCCTCAGCTCATCCCGCTTGCCAGACAACTAGAGAAACAAAAGTGTTTTGGTTAAAAACATGTTATAATTATATATTAATATAATATAATAATATAATATAATATACAGTATATAATAATATAATATATTAATATATAATATAATATATATATATATATATAATATATAATATAATATATTAATATATATTAATATAATAATATAATATATTAATATATATTAATATAATAATATAATATAATATAATATACTATATATACTAATATAATATATTAATATATATTAATATAATAATATAATATATTAATATATATTAATATAATAATATAATATAATATACTATATATACTAACATAATATATTAATATATATTCATACAGCAGTTTCCAGCCTCCAACAAAATATAATTAATAGGAATACTCTCGTTATGAATTATGTTAACAAGGCTTTCATATTTACCTCAACAGGTGGGCTCGTGTCAGCAGTTTCCAGCCTCCAACAAAATATAATTTATAGGAACACTCTCGTTATGAATTATGTTAATAATGCTTTCATATTTACCTCAACAGGTGGGCTCGTGTCGGCGTTTCTGCGGCGCTTTATCACGATGGTGCCTGTGGCGGAAGGTGTCCCGGAGGGCGGGGGCATGCCAGAGGAGTCCTCCTCACCACTCTCTGGGTCTTCTGTTGTCTCCCTGGGCGTGGCAGTAGAGGGGTGGGGGGCGTCCTGCTCTGATTCTTGGAACTGAAAGAAAGTCATATATTTAGTCTTTCATTAATATATATCAATTGTATATTATTTCGCAGACGAAGGTGTGGCGTTATACAGTATATGATGCAAAATTATTATCTTAAATTGATCTATAATTTATAATATGTACATTGCCAATAAATATTAATACATAAATCCATGTGATGTTTATATCAAGCCTTTCTTTATAAATGTATACCTACAATAAATCACAAAATAAGTATATGTGGCGACGTTAAATATGTTATAACCAGCACTATTAGGTAAATGGGAGCATATTATAACACTTTTATGTTTTAAAAACGAATACTTTTATATATTGTTGCTGCTTATTACTTGTTCTTATAATTTCCCATGTATCTATTATTGTCACACATATTAGGTATGTATATTAGTGTTCTCACCTTAGCTGTGACCCGGGTCTTGACTCGGGCAATGTGCCCTTTCAGGAAGGAGAACTTCTTTAATATCAATTCGTCCCTCCCTGACTTTGGCCGCCCCTCAGTTGTCCCAGGTGTGCCCGCACCACTCTTCTCGTCAGTCATCTTTGCGTACCGCGTCCGCATGCCCGTCACCCATTTGTTCAGATTTGCTCCAGGGGAAACATAAACATTTACTAGGCACTGGACATAATGTATAAATGCTTTATATATCGTCGTGAACAGGTAAAAGATAGGTGCATAGTCAAATCTATATTCAAGAATGAAAACATACAAATTGAATGGAATGTAGGTGATATTGGCAACACAGCATATAATTTATGGAACTGTTAACATTTGAACAAAATCATGCTGTATTTAACGTATGAAATACCTGGAATCGAACCAAGAACACAACAACAAGGTATTAAAAAACTTATTAACCTGTAGAGCCCCAGCGACGCGTCTGACGCGTCGGCGATGTATGTAACGCACAGCCCCAGAGACGCGTCTGGCGCGTCACCCTAATTGCGCCGACCGTAACCTCAGGTGTAGCAACTCAAGAGGGCTCAGATTTGTATGGGAACTGTGTACGTATCCCACGCAACCGTGCCGATGGTTGAAAACTCTCAAAGTCCACGTGCGTGCGCGTGAGCGCGCAATAACCTGTTTTTTGGGGATAATTGCCTTCAATTTTTTACTCTTGTAAAATACGTTTTCGGGGGCTCTGTAGGACCATTCTTTAAGCTTTTTGAATGGTTTTTCGTGGTTTTTCCTTCATTCCTAACCCATTCGCTATTGTTTCTGGAATAAAACCATTTTTTGAAAACCGGCCGGGTTCTGGTGAACAAACATTACAAAACTAGCCGGGGCTCCATGGGTTAACACTAAAATAACATAATGAAAGCTTTGTTTGGGGTACTTACCTGTGACACGAGGTACCAGGGTGGCAGCCTTCTCCTCGAACATACGCACCTTCTTCCTGCTGTCCTTGTACTCCTTGAGGAGTTTCTGGTAGAGCATGGGGTTATCCTTCACCCATTCTACCAGCATGTCCTCTGTCTCGTCGTCAAACAGGATCCGGGTCAGTTTGTTTTTCTTTATGGCCCCATACACGGGTCTGTCCTCGGCCATGGTGTTATGGGAGTTCTGAGAGTTGCCTAGGTCGTCCTGGGAAGACATGTCTGTTTCCTCTGACTCCTCTGTGTTTGGGTCGTCGTCGTTATCCCTGCCATCCATCTGCGTCTCGTCGTCGTCGAACATGGTAACATCGGCATCATCGCTGATTTGCTGACGATCAATGGTAACTGGGGCCTGGCTATCCTCTATTATTTCTTCAGAGCTTTCCTCAGGCGGCGACGCATCACGTGTCTGCTTCTTTTGGGCTTGGCGGCGTGGTGTGGGTGGTGGGTCACGGGGTTGGAAGTGGCCAGGCAGCGGCTTGACAACCCGTTTAAACTTCTCCTTCGGGGGCACATGTCGAGGGCTGGTAGACTTCATGGTGGTGACCTTCTTCTTGTCAGGGAGGGGCATGGCGAAGGGCAGCGTGGGTAGATGGGGCAGGTCGGAGAGGCAGGTTGTGTTCCTTGTGTACTGTGCTGGCGGAATGGGCTGAGGCAGCGTGGGGGAGTGCCTTTATAGGGGTGTGAGGCAGCTGTGTGAACGGCGCGGCTGCCAACTCTTCACGCGGTGTTGCCACTACTCGTGTAGGTTCTTCTAGATTTGTGTTGACTATCGTTTGATCCGTGTCACACACGTATAGACTCTTGTTGCATCCGTGTAAATTTGTGTTAACTCGTCCAACTTTTTTGAAATAACGGTCATCCATATTGCACTCTCGCCTACTTGTGTTTCATTCGTGCTTATTTCTGAGTGAATCTGGGTTACTCATGTAGACTCGTGTTTACACTCGTGTAGACCCAGGTTTCATGCTTGCCCGCAATATTGGCACTCATATTCTTCTGTTCAACTCTTGTTGACACATGTTGCACACGTGTTGTTTCGTGTAGACACGTGTTGAGTCTTGTTGACTCGCCAACATCGAAATGTCCACGATCGAGGACGAATCACCAAAGAGTGTTACACGAGTTAACATGAGTAACGAAGAGTTATGCAGAGTCAAACAAGAGTTTACACGAGTATGCACGTATGTACACGAGTCTACACATACTTTCGTCGGACTCGTGACAAAGACAAGAAATTTCATGCCTGTTTGAAATTTTTGGGCCACTGGCGAGTACCCAGGGCACACCCCGATACACGGAGAGTATACACGAGTGTTGCAGAGTATTGACGAATCATTGCTGAATAGCAAAATTTCATCACTCGTGTTGGACTCGGGCACCGACTCGTCTATGTGTGAACCAGGCTTAAGTAATCTTGTTTTTATCGCTTATCATCTTTCTGATCACTTCACTTTATCATGCAAGGTTCTTTCATGGTGCATCCAAATTAAGATAGACCATCATTAACAATTATATAATAATCATTTGTACTCAGTGTCTTAATTTGCCAGCCTAAAGCATACAAACCAGCCGTATTAGCAACTGCTGCATTTTGTCCGCCTTGTCCACTACGGGAGAACACTTTTCCATGGACCAAATTCCGGTATATCACAAATTGGTAGCATCCTAGATGCTACAATTTCAGCATTAGCTTCAATAAATGGGCATAAAGTGGTTTAGATTATCACATCGAGTTAATAATTCACAGCAATGAGAACTATGTCTTACAGGGTAGTGTTACTATATAAATAATAGCACTCTTGAATAGTATTGATGTTATAGAATGGAGAATGGACCATTAGACCATTGTGCCATAGCACAGTGGCCCAATCTTAATATCAAGCATGTGTGTACTGCAGAATGATAAGTACACTTAGATTATTATAGGATGTATGGAATGTGATGTTATACCGACGTGACTGAGTTTATGATTGTTTGAGTGTGTATATAGTGATGGAGAAAACCCTGACAGTAATTAACGTACAACATATTATGTCACAGACCTTATGGATTAGACTTTAGACCAAATACTCATCTGAATCATGGAACCTCCAGCAGCATCTAAGCTCCAACGCATATTTTTGTAGATATTAATGTTTCGATGACGTATACGGGCCCTGTATGAACAACAGAGCACATGTATATATAAATATATATATTGTTACGAGGGGGAGCCGGGGGAAAACAGATACTCTAATAGCCTAGCCCACAGTACTGTCAAAAAGTATACGCTGTAGCAAAAAGACACCAATGCTGTAGACCTGCACCCAACACTGCCCACCGTATTACACTACCCTGCAACAGACACGCTCTTAATATCTGACTCAAACACCAAGACACGCAGGTTCTCTAGGAAAAGGGGTTATCTTCCTTTTTGCTCTATGAAAGCAGTAACACAAGGGGACACAAACATATCTATTGTCCCGTCCCCGAGTCGGGTTGATAATGCGATTTAGTATTCAAGAGTACTTCTAAGGTTATTCTCGACTGCACATAAATGCCAAAACATACCACTGCTAGACTCCCAGACACTTCATAGTATGCCCAATCGCTTAGGAATTAGGAATAATATGAAGCAGAAACATGGGGAAACTCCAATGCAGAAGCTCAACAATGCACTGGGGTTGACATATCAGTAGGTTGTGGAGTGGGATTCTAAGAGCCACCGAACAAACCACTGTAGATGTCAACCTCAATAATACATAAGATATACATAATATAAGAAATAACAATGCAGCAGAATAATGGAAGAGAAGTGGAAGGAAAAAGGTATGAAGCTTATACTTAAGATTGCCAGGGGAAAAGAATGCAGTACATTTCCTAAGATAAACGAAATAAACTCTGGATTGCTAAATATTAACCCCTAAAAGTCGGGGCGCAACTTAAGTCGTATTTAATAAAACTGGACTATGTGGCGGCGCTCGACATAGGTCGAGTGGCAATTTCAGCACGTAATGTTGCTGAGAGAGAGAGACAAGTGGTGGCAGGAGACTGGCGAGCGTATGACTGCTCCAGACCACCGCGGCGAACCTACTGACACGATTCTCACCTCCCTCCTCCCTCTCTCACTCGCTATAAACGGAATTGTATCGGGAAAGTGGCTAATTACATGCTTTTTGCACTCGCGTTGCACGGTTATTGCAAGAAAACTAGCCATCATAAAAGGATCGTTATGGTGTCATTCGAAAGCTCTGTTTATGCCCTTTCAGGGATAGATACTTGTTTTACGTTCTGGGTCTTATTTAGGAATGAAAATGATCACGTAAACAGCCCTATTTTGGCTAAAAACACCCCGCTGGGCGGTACATATAAATAAACTCATAGGCCGCTCGTAAAGGGTTAATGTTAAGACAAAATAAATATGCTCAAAATTACTCCAAGCTTGCTATGCTACTATACACTATGAAACAAAGAAAATATGTGTGGTATTAAGGGATCTAGCAAGCAAGCTCACCACAGACTGGACAGTACATGTGATCGCTACGAGAGTAGCAACAGGAGTGAGTCCTGAGGCTGCAGGGTACACACAAGCCCTCGCGAGAAAGAGAGGAGGGGGCGCCAAATGTTGCTATTCTAGATAACTAAACTAATCACTTGGGCTCTCATTAACAGTACAAAGGTAATCAAATAAATACAAGGCATCATTGTGTGAACTTATGATAACCAAATAATCCCCCAAGCTGAACAAAAAAAGTAATTATACTCGTGGCAACAACACCAGGGTAACACTGGCGACTGCCTGCAACTCGTGGCAGCAGAGGAAAGACGTATAGCAAAGCTGCTAGCCTCGACACAGGGCTCCCTACTGTAGTTATTATAACACACATACAACTGAACTGAGGTTATATAAGTTCAGGGGAATGTGACACCCTCACACCCAGGGGGAGTCTGTTGGTGTATCTTGAAACAACAGACTGCTCATACTTCAATAACACTACAAGACATACACAACTACAGTCTTTTTAATATTTTTATAGTTTTATATTTTTGTATTTACATTTTTTCGTCTATATAGAAACACAGCAACTCCTACTTTACGACCCTACACTGGGCTACATACGCCAACCAACAAGCACCAGACGCAAACATGCTAATCAAACCAAAGTAGGAGGCTACACCAACACTGACTGAACGGCGAGGGTTCTCCTTAAAACCGTGACAAACAATCAGCCATAACATTATCAGTGCCCTTAACATGCCACACATCCAAACTGTGTTCCGGCAGCAAAACAACACCCGACACTGATAAACGGCCCAGTCCACCACAAGACTGGCACTTCTCTTCGCTCTCTCAGGCAACGGGACCTGCCAATAACCCTTCACTAATTCCACCTTAGTGATAAACGTGGCAGCCCCGATGCGGTCGTCAACTCTGGGTAATGGATAGGCATCTGTCAGGGATAATGCACTAACACTACTGCAATCAACACAAAAATGGATCTTGCCACTCAGCTCAGGTTGCAAAGTCACTGGCAAAGACCACTCACGATATTCCTTATCCCTCAGACCCTTCTCCAGCATGTAGTCCAGCTCTGCTTTTAAGACAGGCTGTCGAGCAGGAATAATATGGTAGGGAGCCAACATGAGCTTTGCACTGTCTCCAGCCTCTATGTCGGGTGCCACCCTGGACATCAGGCCTGGAGAATCAACAAACATGCGGAAGTACTGCCACAGCCTAGTAAACAACTCCTCTTGGCGCTTAGGAACAAGAGGTTGCAACTTATCTCGAAGAACAACATATTCATTGCCCTCCACAACCCTGCCGGGACTGCAGCCTCTAAACTATAATCTCCCTCCTTCTCCACCTCTGTCCCTAATACAGCCAGGTCATGAGAGGAACAATCTGTACCCCCTGTTCAGTCACTCCCACAGTTCATAAGTGCTAAGGCTTCCCCGCCGATACCATACATGCGCACCCCCGCATTTCTTGCGGCTACACCTGCCTGCGCAGCATCACCTCCATCAGCGCCACGGCCAGATGCAGTCGGTCTATGGTAGGGCTGTTGCATTTTAATAGGGCAGCATTGGGAGGCTATGCGACGGTCGGGCGTATCTATTACATAGTCAACCTCACCAATCTGCTTAATGACCTGATACTGACCACAAAACTTAGCAGCCATGGGTTGACCCTGAACTGACAACCGTGCCAAAGCCTCGTCGCCCACCTTGAACACCCTAGATTTAGCCTGTTTGCCACAATGGCCTCTTATCTTCGTATTCATGCTGCTAACTGGGATAGCCTCCGGGTATCTAGTGGTAGTACCAACTAAAGTTTGCAAGTATTTATCTCCCGAACTGGTGGGTAATAAGCGACCAACCATGTCAACTATGACACAAGTCAATGGCGGTTTAACTGCAGGTGTAGGGATCAAAGGTGCCACGGGTATTCATGGGTGGGGTCGTCCAACTACCTTACCAATATGACACATCAAAAAAGAAGCCACCGATGCATGCATATTAGGCCACCAAAAATGAGAATGTAGCCTATCAGTAGTCTCACATACCCCTCAATGACCCGCCAGTGGTGCCTCATGCGTTAGCCTAACCAGCTCCTCCCTGAACTGGGCAGGCACCACCAACTGCTCCTCCCCCATGCCTGAGTTCGTATCCGGCGTCCACTGCCGATACAACAATGCCCCTTTTATAATAAATTCTTCTTGACCGTTCTTCCCACCAGTCATACCAACCTTCTTAAACAGGAGTCCCAGACTGGGGTCCTCTTTGCTGCATCTTGCTCAGTTTGTTTCTAGGTAGCTCCATCAAGGCAGTTACCTCTGACCCCTCAAAAATATCATAAGGTTGAGTCGGTGTCACTGTGTCAGACTCCTCGTCCGGCACTAGGTCACCTCTACTGGTCTCGGTAGCCTCACTGGGTCAGCCAAACCCACAGCTGTCTCCGGACCTGTGTCATCTAGTAGTGTATCAGGGGATGGCCCGCACTCATGGCTGTCGGCCCCCGCATCCACTAAATCATCCACCTGTTGTGCCAAATGTGCCACTAATTGGGTCACTGTACCAACAGGGTAGATAGAGTCCATGTTATCTTCTTGCAAACAACCACCACCAAGGGGCACAAAAGCAGCCTCAGCGACGACTGTAGGAGGCGGGAAAACTACATCCCCTGCCAAGTCAGACCCGAGCAAAAAGTCCACCCCCTCAACTGGCAGAGTGTCCACCATGGCCACCTTACCCTCGGCGGTCAAAAGTGGGCACTCTAGGGTCACCGGGACTAAATCACAGAATTGTTCACTGTTGATTCCCCTGCACATTACAAACTCTCCCGTACTAATAGGTCCCCCTGTCAGGTTGCGACACATGGATTGTTGCGCACCAGTATCCCTAAACACCTTGACAGGGTAAGTCTGCTCCCCAATCCGTACAAATCCATCATGTATGAATGGCTGACACCAATCAGGGGAAGTCTGGTTATGCTCAGGTGGTAATACCATCAGGGGCGGCAGAGTACTTACTACCCTGCTTCGCGCTGGCCAACACTGCCCCCAAACTCACCAGTACCTGCCTTGCCTTTCACAGGCACCTCCCCTAATGTCGCCACCAACAGGGCAGCCTTGGGTTCCTGGGTAGCCTTCCATTTAGCACACTGAGGTTTAATATGACCCACTTGCTTGCAAAAATAACATCTCACTTCCGTAGAAGCTTGCTGGCCACTGATACTCATGGGCCTTCTTCTCAAAACGCAAGAACCAATCCGTGACCTTGAGTTCATCGAAGGCCGGCACGAGTTTCAGCCGTCGAGACAACAGCACCTCTTCTGCCTCCTCCTTAGATGTATGACCAGCACTATTCCCTTGTCGTCTTTGCCCACTAGTTTCCAACTTCGTCTTCTCCAAATCTACCTGCATTATCTTCTCCTCTATCTCTCTGTCTGCCTGTATTCTCTTCTCCTCCATCTCTATCTTCCACCACTCAATCTCTCTATCTTTCTCTCTCTGTCTCTCTTCCATCTCCAATCTCTTTAGCTGCAGCTCTTCCTCTGGACTCCCTCTCGACTCTATCGGGGTTATAGGAGGAAACTGGGCATAAGGGGGAACATTGAGCTGAGCAACCACCGTATGAGTGGCATTGAAATGCTGGGGTGTGGCCAACGACACAGGGGGGGAAGAAGGGGGATACTGAGGATTGCTAGCATAACTTGAAACAAAGGTACTGGCCATAGGGGCCTGAACATAGCCCTGTGAAAATGAAGGGGCTGTACTGATAGGGTTAAATGCTGACGGTGGAGGCGTGGTGGCAGGTGTTGTGGTAATAGTAGGAGACTGCCTACATACAGTATCACCTTGCTCTGGAGGTGTTGCTTCACTTTGGTCCCAAGTAGAATGGTAGCTAGCCCGACTGATAGGACGCTGTGGCACATGCTGGATGGTGCCCTCATCCACAACAAGAGAACTAGCTTCCTGAAGACCATTAGTCTGTGCAACTAACTTACACACCTCTTGAACTAACTCTGCCTTAGCCATACTACTGCACCTCCAACCATACACCTCCAACACATGTCTTAATTCATCACTACTCCTGGTAGCAACCTCTTCTTGACCAGGTTGAGTTCTAATAAACTGCCAAACGTCCTCCTTCCCCATGATATGAACAGGAATGTAATCAACATGCGACATCTTAGCAATAGTTGTGGACACGGGTTAATGAAATAAGAGTACTATGTCCGTAGACATTCAACTACAAAAAAAAAAATACAAATACTGACCAATCTAAATATAATTGCTTCACACCACAAGAACTCTATACCATCACACTATCCTGGCATGAGGTCGCCACTGTTACGAGGGGGAGCCGGGGGAAAACAGATGCTCTAATAGCCTAGCCCAAAGCACTGTCAAAAAGTATATGCCGTAGCAAAAAGACACCAATGCTGTAGACCTGCACCCAACACTGCCCACCGTATTACACTACCCTGCAACAGACACGCTCTTAATATCTGACTCAAAAACCAAGACACGCAGGTTCTCTAGAAAAAGGGGTTATCTTCCTCTGCTCTATGAAAGCAGTAACACAAGGAGACACAAAAATATCTTTTGTCCCCGAGTCGGGTTGATAATGCGATTTAGTATTCAAGAGTACTTCTAAGGTTATTCTCGACTGCACATAAATGCCAAAACATATCACTGCTAGACTCCCAGACACTTCATAGTATGCCCAATCGCTTAGGAATTAGGAATAATATGAAGCAGAAACATGGGGAAACTCCAATGCAGAAGCTCAACAATGCACTGGGGTTGACATATCAGTAGGTTGTGGAGTGGGATTCTAAGAGCCACCGAACAAACCACTGTAGATGTCAACCTCAATAATACATAAGATATACATAATATAAGAAATAACAATGCAGCAGAATAATGGAAGAGAAGTGGAAGGAAAAAGGTATGAAGCTTATACTTAAGATTGCCAGGGGAAAAGAATGCAGTACATTTCCTAAGATAAAGGAAAACAAATCTGGATTGCTAAATAATAATGTTAAGACAAAATAAAATTGCTCAAAATTACTCCAAGCTTGCTATGCTACTATACACTATGAAACAAAGACATTATGTGCGTTATTAAGGGATCTAGCAAGCAAGCCCACCACAGACTGGACAGTACATGTGATCGCTAAGAGAGTTGCAACATGAGTGAGTCCTGAGGCTGCAGGGTACACACAAGCCCTCGCGAGAAAGAGAGGAGGGGGCGCCAAATGTTGCTATACTAGATAACTAAACTAATCACTTGGGCTCTCATTAACAGTACAGAAGTAATCAAATAAATACAAGGCATCATTGTGTGAACTTATGATAAACGAAATAATCCGCCAAGGGCTGAACAAAAGAAGTAATTATACTCGTGGCAACAACACCAGGTGTCTCAGGTGTCTGTAGCAACATCCAGTAGCCCTTTCTCTGTGTCCTCCTACTTTCTCTATCCTAGTTTCAAAGCCAAATGCAGATGTTGTGCATTTGTGTACAACAAATTCACCTGCTCTCGTGTTCCCGATTTCGACTCCTCTGAATTCTCAAGTTTATGGCTCAAACTTTCCTGTCATTCTCTTACTAAATATTTCTGTGCTGTCTATCTTTCCCCTAACTCTACCAACTTTTCCAAATTCTTTGACTATATAAACTCTACAGTGGAACACATTCTATCTATTTCACCTTCCTCAGAAATCTTCATCTTAGGTGATTTCAACGTTCACCACCGCCAATGGCTCTCCTCTCACACTACTGACCCACCTGGTGAACAAACCTACGTCTTTTCTATCATAAATGACCTAGAGCAGTTAGTTCAGCAACCCACCCGTATCCCGGATCACATCGGAGATCGGCCCAACATTCTTGACTTGTTTCTAACTTCTAACCTTCCTTCTTATACTGTCGATCTCTTCTCTCCTTTGGGCTCCTCCGACCATAAACTTATCTCTGTCAACTCTCCTATATCTCCAGTACGGCCACCCGATCCTCCTAGCCGGCGGCACTTGTGGCACTTTGGCGCTGCCGACTGGGAGGCTCTCCGGCAGTACTTCTTTGATTTCCCATGGAATGAATTCTGCTTCCGTGGCCGGGGACCCTCGGGGAGTGCTGAACGCATTACCGAGGTAATCCAATCGGGCATGGAAGCATACAGTACATTCCATTCTCTTTCTCTCAGACTAATGCTAAAAAATCATGGTTTACTCACGCCTGTTCTACTGCTGACCGCAATAAGGAGGAAGCATCCAAACGGTACCCACGCCTTAAAACTCAAGACTCTCATTCTTCCTATGTTTCTGCCCGGAATCGAGCCAAATCTGTTCTTCGACTTGCCAAACACTCTTTCATCAATAATAAATGCACTGTAACTATCCAACACTAGCTCTTCCCAAGGTTTCTGGCATAAAAACCTCTCCAACAATTTCTCTTCCTCGTCTTTCCCTCCCCTTTCCCACTCTGATGGCACAACCATCACTTCTTCCTCTGACAAAGCTAAACTCTTCGCTCAAACTTTTGCTAGAAACTCCACCTTGGATGATTCCGGTGCTATTCCTCCCTCTCCACCCTCCTCTCTCTTACTTATGCCTAATATCCTAATCTCTTCTAAAGATGTACTTTCTACCCTCTCTGGGCTTAATACTAATAATGCGTACAGTCCGGACGGTGTTCCTCCTGTTGTTCTCAAAAACTGTGCTTCCGTGCTGACTCCCTGCCTAGGCAAACTCTTTCGTCTCTGTCTATCCTCTAACGTCTTCCCTTCATGCTGGAAGTTTGCTCACATTCAACCTGTCCCAAAGAAGGGTGACCGCTCTCAACCCTCCAACTATCGTCCAATTGCTCTCATCTCTTGTCTTTCTAAAGTTTTTGAAACTATTCTTGCTTCCAAATTTCTTAAGCATTTCTCTTCTCATAATCTGCTCTTAGATCACCAGTATGGCTTCCTTAACCCGGCAACGGCGAGGGGGGGGGTATTGAAGTAGCTGCCCATGGGCGAGCATATTGGCTCCATTCAGGCCTATAATTGTAATTTTACGATAAATATCGTTATTACTTATTCATATGAGCTTATTTTACCTTCACTATGAAGATAGTAACCTGTAACAACAATAAAACAAGTGAAAATATAATTTTTCTGGTCAAAATCGCGAATATAGATGGACCAGCCTATTCATGAATTATGGAGAAAATTGAGGCAACCCCTCCCTCCACGAGGCCTCAAGCCACACTGAACCCACTCATTCACACACTCGGTTGTATAACACACTCGCTAGGCACGTAAGCACATCCTCCACACATTTTGCTAATGTTAGCACAAAAATATACCAACGAATTAGGGAATAACAGGGAAAATAGATGATAATTGAAGGGGGAGGGGAAAAGGGGGAAGGAGGGGATGTGAAGGAGTGATACGAGGTATAGGAAAACAAAAATTGTTTAGTGCTACTGGGGCCGTTTAAATGATTTTGTTAGGCCTCCCTCTTAAGAGATTTGCACCCGTCGCCCAGTAAAACCTCTTATGAGCTTTGCCGCCATTTACGGGTTAAGGGTCGCACTACTGGTGATCTTCTTTCATATCTTACTAACTCTTGGTCATCCTCCTTTCGGGACTTCGGTGAGACTTTTTCTGTTGCACTAGACATATCGAAAGCCTTCGATAGAGTCTGGCACAAATCTTTAATTTCTAAACTACCCTCCTTCGGTTTCTATCCCTCCATCTGTGCTTTTGTCTCTAATTTCCTCTCCGGCCGTTCCATAGCCGCGGTTGTGGACGGCCATCATTCACTTCCTCACCCTATAAACTCCGGTGTTCCTCAGGGCTCTGTCCAATCTCCTATTCTCTTTCTAATTTTTATAAATGATCTCCTCAACTGTACCTCAATTCCCATCCATTCATACGCAGACGACTCAACCTTACACTACTCCATTAGTTTTTCAGAACGCCCAAGCCAGCAATCCCTCAACGACAAAGGTAATGAAGCCATAGAACTCTTTAAATTCTGATTTAAATACTATCTCCAATTGGGGCAAAGAATACCTTGTTACCTTTAATGCTTCCAAAACCCAATTTCTCCATCTATCTACCCATTAGGAACTCCTAGCGGACTATCCCTTATTCTTCAACAATACAAAAATCAATCCTTCATCTTCTCTCAATATTCTTGGTGTCTCTTTTTCTTCTGCTATCAGTTGGAAGGACCATATTACCAGTCTTGCTAAGGCAGCCTCCCAGAAGCTGGGTGTGCTCAACCGCCTTAGGGGGTTCTTTTCCCCTGCACAACTTCTTGCTCTGTACAGGGGCATAGTGCGTCATTGTATTGAGTATTGTTCACATGTGTGGGGAGGTTCCTCTCACACCGCTCTCCTAGACAAAGTTGAAAGAAAGGCCTTTCGTATCATTAACTCCCGTCCACTCACCAACTCTCTGCAATCTCTCTCTCTCTGCCACAATGTTGTATCTCTCTCGCTATTCTATCGCTACTATAATAATCAGTGTTCGTCAGAGCTTTCCCAGTGTATACCACCTCCTTTACGTAGGGCATGTGGTACCCGTCTTGCAACTCAATCCCACCCCTACTCTGTGCAACTCTCCAACCCGAGAGTGAAACGTTACTCTCAAACTTTCTTCTACTCAACAGCTGAGCTCTGGAACTCTCTCCCAGAATCTGTCTTTCCCTCTTTCTATGACTTAAATTGCTTCAAACTCCGTGTGTCCAGGCATTTTGGCTCGAACGTCCCTTGATTTTGGCCCTGTCACTCTTTCAACTTTGGAGGAGGCACTCGCTATAGGCAGTTCTGCCTTTTGCCTCCCTCAATCACATAGAAAAAAAAAAAAAAAAACACTGGCGACTGCCTGCAACTCGTGGCAGCGGAGGAAAGATGTATAGCAAAAATGCTAGCCTCGACACAGGGCTCCCTACTATAGTTATTATAACATACATACAACTGAACTGAGGTTATATAAGTCCAGGGGAATGTGACAATATATAAATATATGTATACTGTATGTATATAATATATATATATATATATACAGTATATACTGTATATATATATATATATATATATATATATATATATATATATATATATATACAATATATATATATATATATATATATATATATATATATATATATATATCTCAACTCCAGTGTTCCTCAGGGTTCTGTCCTATCTCCTATTATCTTTCTAATTTTCATAAATGATCTTCTCAACTGTACATCCAGTCCCATCCATTCATATGCATACGACTCTACCTTACACTACACCTTATGCCCCAGCCAGGAGTCCCTCAAAAACAAACGTAATGAAGCCATGAAACGCTTATCATCCGATCTAGCTACTATTTCCAATCGGAGTAGATATTTTTTGTTTGCATATAATGCTTCCAAGACCCAATTTATCCATCTTACTTCCCATCAGGAACCTCCAGAAGACTATCCCTTAATCTTCAATAATACAAAAATCAATCCTTAATTTTCTCTCAATATTTTCGGTGTCTCTTTTTCTTCTGCTCTCACTTGGAAGGACCATATTACCAGTCTTGCTAAGGCAGCCTCCCAGAAGCTGGGTGTGCTTAACCGCCTCAAGGGGTTCTTTACCCGTGTGCAGCTTTTTGCTCTGTACAGGGGCACAGTGCGTCCTTGTATTGAGTATTGTTTACATGTGTGGGGACACACATGCACACCACACTTCCTCCTTCAAAAATTGTTAAAACATTATGAACACAGACCCAGCCTCGGAGTCCCCAGGGGGGTTGGACCATAAATACCCCCACACATGCCCGACCTTCCCTGACGACCCCTCTAAATGCTCTTGACCACGGCCTGTCACTCTTACTATCAATTTTTGCAATATTCGCGGCCTTTCCTCTAATTTTCACTCTGTCGAACACCATCTCTCCTCCTCCAAACCTGATCTTCTTTTCCTCACCGAAACCCAGGTATCTGAGACAACTTCCATCAGCCCCTTCTCTGTATCTTCCTACTTTCTCTATCTTAGTTTCAAAGCCAAAGGCGGATGTTGTGCATACGTGCACAACAAACTCACTTGCTCTCGTGTTCCCGATTTCGACTCCTCTGAGTTCTCAACTTTATGGCTCAAACTATCCTGTCATTCTCATACTAAATATTTCTGTGCTGCCTATCTCTCCCCTAAGTCGACTGACTTTCCCAAATTCTTCGACTATCTAAACTCTAAAGTGGAAAACATTCTATCTATCTCTCCCTTCTCTGAAATCTCCATCTTAGGAGATTTCAACGTTCACCACCGCCAATGGCTCTCCTCTCACTCTACTGACCAACCTGGTGGACAAGCCTACATCTTTTCTATTATAAATGACCTAGAGCAGCTGGTTCAGCAACCCACCCGTACCCCGGATCGCTCCGGAGATCGGCCCAACATTCTTTACTTATTTCTGACTTCTAACCCTTCTTCTTATACTGTCAATCTTTTCTCTCCTTTGGGATCCTCCGACCATAAACTTATCTCCGTCACCTGTCCTATCTCTTCAGTACGGCCATCCGATCCTCCCAGCTGTCGGCGCTTGTGGCACTTTGGCGCTGCCGACTTGAAGGCTCTCTGGCAGTACTTCTTTGATTTCCCATGGAATGACTTCTGCTTCCGTGGCCGAGGAAACTAGGAGAGTGCTGAACGCATTACTGAGGTAATCCTCTCTGGCATGGAAGCATACATTCCATTTTCTTTCTCTTAGTCTAATGCAAATAAATCTTGGTTTACTCACGCTTGTTCTACTGCTGTCCACAACAAGGAGAAAGCATTCAAACGGTACCGACGTCTTAAAACTCAAGAATATCATTCTCCCTATGTTTCTGCCCGGAATCAAGCCAAATCTGTTCTTCGACTTGCCAAGCACACTTTCATCAATAATAAATGCACTGAACTATCCAACTCTAGCTCATCCCAAGCTGTCTGGCATATACTGTAGCCATAAACCTCTCCAACAACTTTTCTTCCTCGTCTTACCCTCCCCTTTTCCACTCTGATGGCACAACCATCACTTCTTCCTCTGACAAAGCTGAACTCTTTGCTCAAACTTTTGCCAGAAACTCTACCATGGATGATTCCGGTGGCTCCGGCTGGCTCAGTTGATAGCGTGCCAGATTCCCATCTTGCAGGTCTCGCGTTCAATCTCCGCTCAGATTGAAAAGTTTTTCTGGGATATAGCCGGAGGTTACCATCTCCCCATGAGCAAGGGTGATGGGTAATGGTCTCTGGTAGACTAAAGAAAGCCAAGCGCTTGTGAAACCTCGAAGGAGGAGAACGGGCGCTATATAAGTAACCAGACTATTATTATTATTATTATTATTCCTCCCTCTCCACCCCCTCTCTCCTACTTATGCCTAATATCCTAATCGCTTCTCAAGATGTACTTTCTACCCTCTCTGGGCTTAATACTAAGAAGGCGTACAGTCCGGACGGTGTTCCTCCTGTTGTACTTAAAAACTGTGCTTCTGTGCTGACCCCCTGCCTAGGCAAACTCTTTCATCTCTGTCTCTCCTCTAACGTCTTTCCATCTTGCTGGAAGTTGCTCTCATTCAACCTGTCCCAAAGAAGGGTGACCGCTCTCAACCCTACAACTATCGTCCAATTGCTCTCATCTCTTGTATCTCTAAAGTTTTTGAAACTATTCTTGCTTCAAAATTTCTTAAGCATTTCTCGTCTCATAATCTGCTCTCAGATCGCCAGTATGGCTTCCTTAAGGGTCGCTCTACTGGTGATCTTCTTTCATATCTTACTAACTCTTGGTCATCCAACTTTCGGGACTTCGGTGAGACTTTTTCTGTTGCACTAGACATGTCGAAGGCCTTCGATAGAGTCTGGCACAAATCTTTAATTTCCAAACTGCCCTTCTTCGGTTTCTGTCCCTCCATCTGTGCCTTTGTCTCTAATTTCCTTTCCGGCTATTCCATTGCTGCGGTTGTGGACGGCCATCGCTCAATTCCTCATCCTATCAACTCCGGTGTTCCTCAGGGTTTTGTCCTATCTCCTATTCTCTTTCTAATTTTCATAAATGATCTTCTCAACTGTACATCCAGTCCCATCCATTCATATGCAGAGGACTCTACCTTACACCACTCAATTAGTTTTTCAGAATGCCCCAGCCAGCAGTCCCTCAAAAGTAAACGTAATGAAGCCATAAAATACTTATCGTCTGATCTAGCTACTATTTCCAATTGGGAAAGAGAAAACCATGTTGCATTTAATGCTTCCAAGACCCAATTTATCCATCTTACTACCCGTCAGGAACCTCCAGAGGACTATTCCTTTTTCTTCAACAATACAAAAATCAACCCTTCATCTTCTCTCAATGTTTTCGGTGTCTCGTTTTCTTCTGCTCTCACTTGGAAAGACCATATTACCAGTCTCACTAAGGCAGCCTCCCAGAAGCTGGATGTGCTAAACCGCCTCAAGGGGTTCTTTAGCCCTGCGCAGCTTCTTGCTCTGTACAGGGGCACAGTGCGTCCCTGTATTGATCGAGTATTGTTCACATGTGTGACCCCTACTCTGTGCAACTCTCCAACTCAAGAGTGAAACGCTATTCTCAGACTTTCTTCTATTCAATTGCTGAGCTCTGGAACGTTCTCCCAGAATCAGTATATCCCTCTTCCTATGACTGAAATTGCTTCAAACTCTGTGTGTCCAGGCATTTTTGCTCTAACGTCCCTTGATTTCGACCCTGTCACTCTTTGAAATCTGGGAGTGGCACTCGCTGCAGGCAGTTATGCCGTTTGTCTCCCTCATTCACTTAGAAAAAAATTAAAATTATATATATATGTATATACAGTGTATATATATATATATATATATATATATATATATATATATATATATACCGTATAATATATTGTTTATATATTATATATTGTTGTGCCGGGTTGTAATTCAACTCGCTTCAGCATTGTATCTTTATCAATCCTTGTTTCGGATATTTAGATTTGGAATATGCTCGACAGGAACACATCTAACTTAGTGAATATGATAAGTATTTACTCAATCGGCAATCAACAACACAATAAACACACAGTATAGATTACAATCATATTTATTCAATGGACATAAGTACAGAACATGGGGTATTAACTTCACTTCTACATAGAGTAGGAATTTAAATTCAATGTTACTTGAGAAGGTTGAATATGTTTTACTCCCTTGTGAAATATAGTTCGTCACTTACACAATAATTGAAGAAAGAAAATACACAATGATGGAGGATATACTGTATATACACAACAATAATCATTGACAACAATACATATGCGAGCCAAGTGTCTAACGCGAGGTATAGTGACAATGGCAAGGTAAGGCAACGGGGCCTATCACTCAGTTGTGCATGAGTCTGAGCGGTGGTCAAAATAAATTAGGGTCGCGTTCAGGTGAGACCTCAAAGGTACCACTCTTGGGGGTATAGGTCAGTTGGACTGCGGTCACAGGAAATAATATTTTACTTTAATGCGATGTAAAATCGGGGAATAAAGATATGAACTTTATTTTATTCTAAGGGGAAAGATAGTTTAAATCTTAATTCAATTATCTAAAAGTTATTGCGAATAATCTCTCACACGAGACACGAAAAATAATATTCGATCGTTGATGAGGTAAATTTCCACGGAGTAAGGAAATCAGATTCACAGTAAATATAGTGACTGAGTTGGAATATAATATATATAATTTAGAATATATTGGAATAAATTAACCAACTACTTATGAAACGCAGAACGGAGTAGCGCTGTATTATAGCTTTTAAAAAGAGCAATAATGAATAGATATACAAAACAAAGGTGTACATATTAAATACCACTTATGATGGTATAAATGAAGTTCTGAATAAATTAACAAATTCCTGAAAGAATGCAGAACGTAGTAGCGTTGTATTATAACGTCAATAACGGTTACAATGAATACATTACTGAACGAAGCAATATTATAATGAACAGCCAAATATTAGGTGGAATAGATAAAGGAATGTAAAATCTGAATCCTTAGATCGGTGGTGAAAAAATTACATGGCCCGAGTAACGTATATCATTAGATTATTCACAAGAACTAATAGAAATTAGATATCTTGAATGTAGATTAATTTTAACTCAACGGATGGGTTCTTTACTTTCAAGGGGGGCGCAATAGTACTATACGTATTCTCTGGCAATAATTATACGGATAATATGATCCTGAATTTGGGCGTAGGTTTTAGGTGTGTTGAATTTAAGAAGGAAAATAGCTCACGTTAAACACTTCACTTCGACTTGAATACACAAAGCATAATAACACATACGGATAAAATCTGAGAGTATTCACTAAGTAACACATGTAAAAATGACTATGTAACGTACCGTACATACAGTTTATGATCTGAAGGTTTAGATACACAAATCTTTACAATATCTCGTACTTATAGAATCACTGTACGAATCAGTTATATAAATCTTACACGGATATTAAGTTGACAAGATAGATCTTAGGCACAGATCTATAAATAAGTTGAATAGAATACTCACATATTTTATCTTACCTTCACAATAATACCCACAACTTATAATACGCAGAGACACTTAGGGTACGGGGTAGAGGAGAGGTGGTAGCCATGAACAGGAATCTGGATGACGTAGGGCTCGTAGTTCTTCTGCGGGCTGGACATCAGGGGGAACTGCCTCTCTCACGGACACAGGGGAAATTGGTTCCTGGCTCCTCTACACACTCTCGTTCGCCTCCCACCTTAGACTCTACTACAGGGAATGTCTCGTCCTATAGCTGAGTCTCAACACAAGTTCTACCCACAACCAGCTTAACCCGTGGAAGGTAGTAATCGTATTTGCCTACCTTCCCTCAATTTCAGTGAGACTATATTCGGGTTATATTTAGAACTCAATATGGTCTGTTTCAATATAGTAGGTACATGTGGATATTATTATTTTCGTTATTGTGAAGGCAATTCTTATTCTACAAAATACACTTAAGCTATTAACCCGGCAAGTGCGGGAAGACTCTTAAGAGTTTCCCCGGGCGACTGTGGGAAGACTCTTAAGATCCTGGGCCTAAACAAATCCATTTAAAACACCCCCAAAAAAACTTGAACCCTTTTTTTGGTTTTCTTTTTTTTGCCCCTGGGGCATGCCAAATATCACTCCTCCACATCCCCTCCTTCCCCACTTCCCCCCCCCCCCTCCTTCAGTTATCACCTATTTTCCCTGTTATTCCCTTATTCTGTGGTCTATTTTCGTGCTAACATTAGCGAGTTGCAAGCAGGGCGTTGTCATCACTGTTACCAAGCGAGTGCATGAGAGAGAGAGAGAGTATCGATCGACAATCTCTCTCCAGACTTGGGGAGGAGTGGAGGGGAGGGAGGTTGCCTCAGCCATACCTTATGTAACTCCCGGCCTGTATCGCCGATTTTGACCATCCAAACGTTGTTTCCACTTGTTTTATTGTTGTAACAGGTTAATACCTTTATAATCAACGTAAAATAGGCGCATATGGATAAATATTAATGCTATTTATGGTAAAATAACGATGTTAGTGATGGGAACAGCTCAAATACGTGCGCACAGGCGTGTGGTGTCTCATACCCCCCATACGCACGTCTTAAGTTAATACAAACACAAGGAGATTCTGTACCTCTCAATATTACCCTCTTTATTTAAAAGGGTTATATGGCTGCATGATAATTGTTTTGTTCTGTTAATCACTATATCTGTTTCTTTCTAGTTTGTAGGTCATACGTTTGTTTCTGATCACTTTGTTTATACTATTTCCAGTGTTCCTGTGAGGTACTGTAGAGATCATTCTGGGGTTCCCATCAGTGAAGATATTGCACTGGGTCTTGGCGAGGAATTTGCATAAAATATTCCGCACTGTATTGCAAATATGGCTGGAGCTGGGTATTCTCCTTAGTTGTTTGTCTCCGGCCCTGCCATTGGTTGAGCAGGTATCCTTGTGATTGGACCGGACTCGAACTCCTTTTGTGGGCAGACTGTCCTATACTCGCAGGAATTAGAGCATGAGTAGGCCTGGTTAAATAGATAGACTGGTCTATTTTGGCAGGTGTTAAAGCATGGTAAACTAGTAGTGTTTTATATTCTCTCTCCCTTTCCTGATATCGTCCTCTCCTTGTCTTCCTGGTCTGTTTTACGACAGCTATTCTGGCTCTGGTAGGCTGCTCTTTTTCCCACATTGTCAGGGTGTCTACCGGGATTGCTTTGCCCCTGGTTTGCAACCCCATCATCTAGTATATATATATATATATATATATATATATATATATATATATATATGTATATATTGTTACACAAGATCTTAAGGATTCATATGCAATCTATAGTTTATCACCTGCTCCTGGTGTAAATTCCGATATAAGACAATACAGTAATTGTAAAGGCAGAATAAGAAACCATATCCATATAATTCAAATATAATGAAAGCATTTTAGTAAGGGAATTTTATAAAGAAATCCATGAATCTGCAAAAAAATTGCTTACCAATAGCTTTCTTCACCAATGTGTTCATTTAGGGGTCTACCAACACCTCGCAATTTATTCCAACCCAAATCCTTGTGGAAAATTCTGGGGAGCCAATCAAAGTTGGGGTACCCGGAGGGCCTGGGCGAAAAAATGAAAAATATACATTTGCCAATGTTAGCTTGTGGGATGTGTAACTAGGGATTTTCGGGGGTGCTGAATCGATTCCAACTCTTAATTTTTGAGTAAAAACAACTCCCTAGCCTGATAAAGTACACTAAAATTATATTTACTGCAACCAAGTTTGATCGTATATATGCTATGGGCCTCTTGACGAATAGAGACAATTGCTGTTTGAGAAACTTTGCGAATGGATGGATGAAGGGGTGGAGCACGGAGTGACAACTCTCAGAAACATACACATGAAGATGGTAGAGTTTGACCCAACTGAGGACAAAAGTCTGGCATATGGTAGAGGATATCTGAAAAAAAAGCTTCTGGAAGAGTATGACGAGTCTCTCTACTTCACGTCAGACGAGAAGAGTGGACATTTTGTGCCTGAAAGAAACAACAAATGCAATCCTTCGAGACTATCGTCAACAGGTCATCACACCCTTGCACACCCTTGACGATGCTAAACTCAAGGAGCTCACAATTTTAACTGCCATCAACCAAATGTGTGGAGACTTGGCAAGTGCTCCACTTTCCTGTAAGCAATACCCTTCAGTGGACAGTATGACCAATACAGATAGCCAGTTCGCTCTGATTCCCAGCAGCCTCCAGTAGTTTCTGAAAGCCTATTGTGAAAACTGATGAAAAGATGGCAGTCTGGGGCCAAAAACTGCTGAAAGTCTACCACCCTCAGTCAGGAGTGATGTCCTCTCACATAGGATTCACGATTCAGCTTGACCACAAGTTTGGATGTAAGTGGCTGATTGAACGTTTTCATCACTTAGGATACTGCGAGTCGTATGCTGAGCTCCATCGCTACAAGTATTGTTACTTGAGTGTGAAAAATGCCCTTGTTAGCATGGATCGGAAGACCGTGATCACAGACGAAGATGAAGCAAGAGCCGTGGAGATTGAGGATAATATAGATCTGAACATTGTGTCACTGAATGGGAACACAGCATTCCATGCTATGGGCATTATCAAGGTAACTTGTCCGGCTTCGGCGACAAGACAAGATGAGCTTCTAGTAGCTATCCCAAGAAGAAAGATAAGGTTTGAGGAGAAAGCAGCAGAGCTGAAATTTCTGCCCTTTGTTCTGGAAAAGAAAGTATTGACAGACTTTCAGTTTGTTCCGATAGCAGATCTCCGCCAAGACCCTCCAGTCTTGCTGCCAGGGGACATCGGTTTGGCGGCAGGATGGGCTATCAAGAATCACATCCCTGCATTTGAACATCCCAACTGGAATGGCTTCATGAAGTCAATACGCAAACCTGAATGCAAGGAGAAGTCCCTCATTGAGTTTCTTCCAATCATTGATGGTGACCAGAACGAGTACAGCACAATCTACACTACTCTAATGGAACGCCTACGCAGCAGTCAGTCTCCTGCTGTCATCACGTTCGACCTGCCAATATGGTTGAAAGCAACTCATATAATCCTCCAGTCTGAGTTGCCCATAATCACAATATTAAGCTGGTTTCACCTCTTGAAAAGCTTCTGGGGACAATCATGGCAGACTCAGGGCTGAAAGAACTGATACAGATGGTTTACCTGGTCAGCAGAACTGCAGAACACTCCTCTCAGGGGGTGCTTATGCCAAGGCCATCCGGTTTCACCTTCTTGCATCTGCGGGAATTACCAAGTTCGTGATGAGAAATGTTGTGTTCAGCGAGCAGGAGTTCAAAGAAGTGCAAGATTTCATCAAGAATGCGAAAAATGAGAAAACAGGTAGTTGCCATCTCCCTAATCTGTAAATCTCGAACTATATCTTAATACTCAAAATGCTGTGCCAAATATTTTTTCATTTGTAATTAATATAAATTTCATACTTAGTTTATATTCCAAGCATGTAAAACGTGCATGCCACGGTTAGTCACTGTGTTCAAGGAGAGGATGGCAGAGAGGTTGAAGACTTTGGCTGAGGGAGGAAGGACACCTGCACTCTGGGTCTAGTACCACGGCAGAATCGACCTCGTCAAGGTGTATATCAGGTGTGAGCGTATCCCGGATCACACAGGTCACCTCAGCTGCATCATTGCAATGTTCAACACCTTCACAGCAGAAGGTCACCATTAGTGCGCGAAGGGAGCAAGGCTGTATGTACAGCTAATGCAGCATCGACAGGAGAGTCTGGTGTTCCAGAAAACTCTTACTAAATTCACCGTGTACGGCAACCATGCATTCAGGTTCTCAGACCATGAGTGGTCACGCATATGGACTGACATCACGATAGAAACCATACTCATGTGTGAGGCCAAGTCCTCAGGTGGTTTAAACAGAGGACGCTTTCAGAACGAATCTGCTCTTAAGTCTTGGATTCAGAAGCTTAACCACTTCTCATTCATTCACCAGAAGCTGGAAGGAGGTATGAACACACGTGGGGTACCTGTCCACACAGGTGTCAAAAGAGCACAGATGAAGAAAAACTATGATGCTGTCAACGCCATTGTTGGATGGTTGGAAGAGGTAAACATCTTCGATGCAACACAGGACAAGATTACCCTGGTATCCTTCTCCATGGGGTTCAGCAGCACTTACAAAGACCCAGTTAATGCTGATCAGGCAGAGGAGGTTGGCAGAGCCATACAGGCCCAGATGGATGAAAAAACTGTTCTGGATACTATGGAAACTAAGCACAAGGTCAAATCATTAGAGATCCTCAGAAGTGGACCAAAAGTCAATGGGAAGAAATTGGTTATTGACTCACTTAAGCTCTTCAACCGCCTCATCATCATCAGTGTGTGCGAAATCAAGACCAAACAAGCCCTGCGATTTGAGTTGACGCCAACACCGATGTCTCAATTTGACAAAGATCAGAAGTTGCGAAAGCCAGACAAGGCTGCTTTAGCAAGGGTCCTGAAGGCATTTGTGGAACCCATTGAACAACCCCCCCCTGCACGAGCCTGGTGATTGATGGTGGGTGGCTCCTGCACGTCAGGTGGGAGACTAACCTCGCCTGGAACGACATCTCCGAGAGTTACCTCTGGTTTGTGAAGTCCATGGCGAGCCAGTGCCTCTGGAGCACTGTGGTCTTTGACGGATACAGCAGCTCCACAAAGGACTATGAATACCTGAGACAAACAAAGAAGGAATGCTGCAACATTCTGATTTGCCCAGACATAAAAAATATCATGCCAAGAGAAAACTTCTTCGACAACAAGAGTAGCAAGGCTCAGCACGTTCTTATACTTGCTGAGACATTCAGGAGAAAGAGTATCAGTGTACAGCAATGCCCCGATGATGCGGACACATCTATCGTCCGGGCAGCTCTAGATGAGGCAAGAGAGTCCCCTGTTGAGGTGAGGGCTGAGGATACTGACATCATGATTATGCCGATTCATCCTGATACAAACCACCTGATCTTCCTCACAACAACTAAAGAAACATCTTATAATGTCGGAAAGCTCCAGGAGGCCCTCCCAGAGAGATACCGGAAATATCTGATCTGTTTGCACAGCTTCTCCGGCTGCGATTCAGTGTCCGCGATTTCTGGGTTTAGCTAATCAACTTTGCTAACAAAGCTTTGCAAGACTGACAAAGCAGAGAGGGCCATAGGTGTGTTTCTTGACATCCGAGCGGAGAAAAAAGATATCATCAAAGCTGGCTGTGAAATATTAAAGCTCAAACTCCGTGGGAAACCAACCAAAGACCTGGGGGACTTGAGATTTGACGTCTTCAGCATGCGGGCCGCTGCTGGAAGCATCAAACCAGAGAAACTACCCCCGACAACAGGTGCTGCAGTACAGCACTCTCTCCGGGCTTATCTTCAAACAAGAGATTGGCTGGTGCTGCAAAGTCCATCACTGGATGTCCTGGATTATGGATGGAAGCTCGGTGATCATGGTTATGAGTCAGTCCTTTCAATAGACCCGATTGTACCGGACTATCTTCTGAAGTTTGTCAGCTGCAACTGTGAGGGGGGCTGTAACACACTCAGGTGCTGCTGAAAAAAACAAGGACTACTGTTTGGACACTTGACCATCAGTGTTTTGGAGGGCAAGCAGCCTTGAGGGGTCACTGGACCTATTGTTGCTTGATTTCCTTTGTACATTCTTTGTACTCCTTTGTATTTCTGCTTGTAGAAACTGTCATGGTACCTCTTGCCACAAAATCAACCAGCCAGATCACAAGATAAGTGAGGAAGGTGCCATAGAGTTCAATGAGTATGGTGAACTAGAGAGACTTAATTAACGAGTCTCAATTGAAATATATTTTTGTTTCTTTATACTTTTTATGGCCAGGGAGGTGTTTTTACTCAAAATTAATAGTTGGAGTCGATTCAGCACCACCGAAAATCCCTAGTTAGACATCCCACAAGCTAACATTGGCAAATTTTCCACAAGGATTTGGGTTGGAATAAATTGGGAGGTGTTAGTAGACATCTAAATGAACACATTGGTGAAGAAAGCTATTGGTAAGCAATTATTTTGCAGATTCATGGAATTTCTTCTAAAATTCCCTTACTATTTACAAAGTAAAAAGATTAAAAGTTACAATGTAATAATTACCTGTTCAAGCGAAAACTTCTCACTTCCACTAAAAGTATCAGTGAATCAAAACCATCCTAATAATGTGTACATAAAAACCTAGTCGGAGCATTAATATAGTAAAGATGGCAGTTTAACCGTTTACATATACTTATCACGAAGGAGACGGAGGCAACACACCCACAACCACCAGCCACACCGTTCAAACCTTGACTGACTTTATTCTACAATATTTCCCTTACATATAGACTCCAAAAGTCCGACTCGAGGCATCGAACAGCAATATCAAACAAAGAAGTGAAACCTCGAGGCCATAAATATTGTACGGAACTTCAGTTTCATCCAACTCATGAAGCTTCAAAGCTTCATCTTCACTAATGCACAAAGGCTTAATTCACAATAACCCCATCTCGAAGCTTCTACTCCATTAATACTCCACAGAGGCACAGCTAAACTTGAATCAACACAGAAATACAATTAAATAACAAATAACATAACACCTCCCCCCCCCCCAAAGAATGCCTTTGTAGGGAACATCATTCTTACAAAAACCATTGACTTTAAACTCCAATGACTAACTTAATTTAAACAAAAACTCCATAACACCTTCCCCGAAAAGAAGGCCCTGGTAGGGACCTTCTTTCTCTCAAGTTACCTTTCAAATTTCTACCTTTGACAATGTATCCGCCAAGATATTATCCTTTCCCTGTATGTGTTTAATTACTAAGTTATAAGGTTGAAGGGCTAGGGACCATCTCATTAATCTTTGATTTTTGCTACGCATTTTGTTTACAAATTGATGAGGATTATGGTCACTAAAAACTGTAATTTGGTGAGGAGAACTTTGCAGGTATACTTCAAACTTTTCAATAGCTAACAACAAAGATAATGCTTCTTTTTAAATAATACTATAGTTTTTCTGGTGATTCTTAAATTTCGTAGACATGTAGCAAATTGGGTGCAAGACTTCCTCTCGACCCTGCTGAAGGAGTACGGCACCTGCACCCACATCAGAAGCATCCACGTGAAGGCTGAAGGGTCGATCAAAATCCGGGGCTTGTAGAATAGGACTGGACGTTAGTAGACTGCGGATCCGGTTGAACGCAGCTTGCGACTCCGGTGACCACTGAAAGGGCTTCTTTGGACTAACCAGATCTGTCAGGGGGGCAGCAACTTCTGAAAAATTGTGGCAGAATCTTCTATAAAAACCGGCAATGCCAAGGATCCTCATCACTGCCTTACGATTAGTTGGAACTGGAAAATGATGAATAGCATCTACATTTGCTGCAACAGGAGTCACTTTGCCATTTCCCACATGTCCAAGTATATTACTCTAGCATGGCCAAATTCACTTTTCACCAGGTTCACTGTTAGTTTTGATTCATCCAATCTGCTAAGTAGGCAACACAGACTAGACAAATATGGTCCTCCCAAGAGTCACTGTATACCACCAAATCGTCTAAATAGGCTGCAACTCCCGTCAGTCCTGCTGTAATCATATTCATCAATCTCTGAAAAGTGGCAGGCGCATTTTGAATTCCAAAGGGAGTAACTTTGTATTGATATAGTCCCTCAGGAGTTGCAAAGGCTGAGATTTCTTTTGCTCTTTCCGATAAAGGGATCTGATAATATCCCTTTAATAAGTCTAACTTAGTCAAGAACTGAGAATTCCCAATGCAATAATAATGTCATCAATCCTAGGAGAGGAAATGAATCTACCCTAGTGAGAGAATTGACTTTACGATAGTCGGTGCGTAGGCGCGCATACTACCATCAGGTATTGGCACTAGTATACAAGGAGATGCCCACTCACTTTTACTTGGTTCCACTAAGCCACTTTCCAGTAGAAACTCTACCTCCTTGCGCATATAACTCTTCTTACTCGGACTGACCCTATATGGCGCTTGCTTGACTGGCCGAGCGTTGTCCTGGAGTACCACGTCGTGTTCCACAAGATCACATGGGTGAGGCACATCATCAAAAAGCTGTGAAAATTCCTCAAGTAGATAACATACATCCTTACTCTGAGCTGGTGGGAGATGAGGAAGTTTTGAAGGAAGATCATTCATCACTGCAGAATTAGTCAACTTCACCTCAAACTCTAGTGCAAAATCCTGGGCTTCTCCATTTCCAGGTACAGTATCAATTACAGGACAGTGCAAACAAACTCTTCACGATCATGATAGAGCTTTAAAAGGTTTATATGTACCATTCTTTCTTTCTTTCTTCTCCCTGGAGTTTCAATCACATCATTAACACTTCCCACTCTCTTCTTTACTTTGTATGGGCCGCAGAACTTTGCCTGAAGCGGACTTTGATGCATTGGTAGAAACGCCAACACAGAATCACCAGGTTGAAACTCCCTACATTCAGTATTCAAATCATGCCTCCTCTTCATTTTATCTTGAGATTTAGCTAAACTACTCATGGCAACCTCACAACCTTTCTTCAACCTCTCTTTAATCTTCTCTAATTTGGATTTAGGGGTAACTTAACACTACTATTTACCAAAGATTCCTTCATCACCTTAACCCTCTCCGACATATGACGCGATTTTGAGCCTATTGGGGATACTTTAAAGTCTTTGTTACCATCAGGGGTATTTAGAAACCTTTAGTTAATTACTTCAACCTCTGCAGTTGTCTTTGAGTTAGCTGTGGGCAGAAAACTAATTTTGGTGAGGTAATTATAAGAGTGAGAGAACTCTATTTCTTATTACTAATCTGGCAACCTCTGCGTCATAAATGCGTGAAAGGGTTAAGAGGTCCCCTAACCTTATGACCAAAGATTAACTCAAATGGGGAAAACTCCAATGATTCTTGGTAACAACTCCTAATAGCATACAATACATAAGAAATGCCTTCATCCCAGTATGAATCCTGTTCCAAGCAATATTTAGTCAATGAACTCTTTAAGGTTTGATGAAAACGCTCTAAGGCGCCCTGAGACTCCGGGTGGAAGACTGTAGCAAGATACTGTTTGATTCCCAACCCCTGCATCACCTGTTGAAACAAACCTGAAGTAAAGTTGGAACCCCGATCGGACTGCACCACCTGAGGGATACCAAATTGGGTAACATTTTTAGTTAACCCTTAAAAAGCGGCTCACCACATAAGTCGTATTTAATAAAGCTGGACTATGTGGCGGCGCTCGACATAGGTCGAGTGGCAATTTCAGCACGTAATGTTGCTGAGAGAGAGAGACAAGTGGTGGCAGGAGACTAGCGAGCGTATGACTGCTCCAGACCACCGCGGCGAACCTACTGACACGAATCTCAGCTCCCTCCTCCCTCTCTCACTCGCTACATACTGAATTGAATGGGGAAAGTACCGAATTACATGCTTTTTGCACTCGCGTTGCACGGTTATTGCAAGAAAACTATCCATCATACAAGGATCGTTATGGTGTCATTCGAAAGCTCTGTTCATGCCCTTTCAGGGATAGATACTTGTTTTACGTTCTGGGTCTTATTTAGGCATGAAAATGATCACGTAAACAGCCCTATTTTGGCTAAAAACACCCCGCTGGGCGGTACATATAAATAAACCGCATAGGCCGCTAAAGAAGGGTTAAAGCCTTAATCACAGCCTTTGAAGTAATATTTCTCAAAGGTATAGCCTCAGGGTAGCAAGTAGTGCCACACATAACAGTAAGCAAGTACTGATTTCCACTCTTAGCTTTGGGTAACGGACCAACACAATCAATAATTACTTTCTGATAAGATTCATTAACAACAGGAATGGGCTCAATTGGTGCAGGTTTGATTGGTTGATTGGGTTTACCGGCCATTTGACAAATGTGACAAGTTTTACAATACTGAGCCACATCCTTATGCAATCCTGGCCAGAAAAAAATGCAGAAGTATTTTATGATAAGTCTTACTAACTCCCATATGACAACCAACAAAATCATGGGCTAAACTAAGAATGTCGCCTCTGAAACACGCTGGCACCACCACCTGGTGTATCTCACTCCACCCCTCATCTCCTGGAGTTTTGTGGTGTCTAAACTTCCTCATGAGTACCCCCGACCTCTTATAATAACAAACTGGTCTTATGTGGGATTCCATTTCCTCCACTGCCCTGGTTAGCATACTAGACAAGGTTGGATCATTACTTTGGGCTTTAATGAAATCAGTTTGAGTGATAACAAGTTTTTTTCATTTCTACTTCCGAATTTCCAGTATTGGGAGCATCATCACTCGACTCTCTCAAATCCGAACTATGATCAAATAGGTCACCAAGTGAAATCTCTGTTGACAAACTCTCTTCCCCATACGAAGAATTTTCCAAACTTACTTCCGGAGCATTGACAGACATGCTTCGAGTCACAGACATGATGGAAACAACCCTGGAAACCGTTCCTCTAACTCAACAGTGTTATTTTCTTTAGAAGGAAGGTCACTTACAATTGGGTCGGGAACTACTCTGCTACCTGTAATATCGTTACCCATTAGAAAAGTTACTCCTTTAACTGGTAAGGAATCCTGTACTCCCACAGTAACAAATTGAGAAACCAGGTAATTTTTCAAGTACAATTTACAAAGAGGGACAGTCACATTACCACAAACACCCTGAAGGGCAACTCTTTCGCCAGTATATACCTCCTCAACGAATGGAATGGATTCCTTAACAATAATACTATGTGATGCACCAGTGTCTCTCAAAACCCGAACAGGTAAACCTTCACTGAAATTACTAACAGACACACTACCATCAAAGATGAATGGGCCAAAGGAAGCCTCCATACCAGATGGTACCAACACGCTATCATGAACTACATCCTCCCCAGCACTTGGTATATCCAATGCAAGATTTACGTGGTCACTTTGTAGTGGCTGGTCCTTTTTAGCTAGTTTTGGGCAATTTGCAATAATGTGGCCAGGCTGCTTACAATAAAAACACGTCATGTTACCCTTACCAAGTGGTAATGCAGACCTACTGGCTGTTGATACAGGGTTCCAAGAAACACGGGAAGGACTCGTGCTTCCCACGCCCAGTCCACCACCAGAAGCGCCAGAGGTTGCCCGCTTAACTCTACAAGGATCAGAATGGAACCTGCGAATAAATCCTACATGAGTCAAGGCAAAATGTTCTGAGAGTGTGGCTGCCTGTTCCAATGTCATTACCTCCCTCTCCTCCAGATACACCCTAACCTCAGGTGAAACTGCCCTCTAAAATTGCTCCACAAATAACAATTCTCTGAAGTCTTCAACAGTCACTACATTATTGGCTTTAATCCATCTATCTCCAAATTTTCTAACACGATAAGATAATTCTATAAAGGACTGGCCATCCTCTTTCCTCAGTGAGCGAAAATGCTGTCTATAATATTCAGGTGTCAGCTGATATGCCTTTAGAATACTTTCTTTAACAATGTTGTAACTCCGACTTTGTTCTATAGTCAAATATATGTATACAGATCTAGCCTTGCCAGTTATAGAAGTTTGTAATAAAATAGGTCATTTATCTTTTGGCCAATTCAGTGAGAGTGCTGTTTTTTCAAACTGTTGAAAATATTCTTAAGGCTCACTTTCATCAAAACACGGAACCATCTTAGCCTGACTTGTTACATCAAAAGGTTAATCCTTATTCTCGCTACACATAGTTCTCAGTTTAGTTTGTCTGTCTAAGACTTCTAGTTGGAATTTACGTTCATTTTCTCTCTCTTCTCTCTCCTTCTCGTTCTCTTCTAGCTGTCGTTGTAATAATGCCATATCATACTGCTTCTGCTCCAACTCCAGTTTTTTAATAGTTATTAACTGTGAATTATTATCACTCATAAAGTAAGTGCATCACATTCTAATACATCAGCATCAACCAATTCTTTCAACACATGATTCTGAAGCTCCCTTTTCTTCCAAGTCCTCCTGCATTCTACTTCATAGTGAGTGGCTAAAGCCAACCAATCATCTTTACGTAGTTCCCTACCTTTAATTAAATCCACTGATGGAGCAGCTACAAAATGATCTAGGCTAAAAACATCCATAATAAAATTTAGCCCAATACACAGAACAAGGATATCCTACTGTATAGCTTAATATCATGTGGACGTAAGAAAGTTTCCGCTATAGAACAGATAATCCCGGTCAGGCCCCCATTTGTTACATGAGATCTTAAGGATTCATATGCAATCTGTAGTTTATCACCTGGTCTTGGTGTAAATTCCGATATAAGACAATAAAGTAATTGTAAAGGTAGAATAAGAAACCACATTCATATAATTAAAATATAATGAAACCATTTACAAAGTAAAAAGATTAAAAGTTACAATGTAATAATTAAACTATTAATTATTGATATCTGTTCAAACGAAAACTTCTCACTTCCACTAAAAGTATTAGTGAATCAAAACCATCCAAATAATGTTTACATAAAAACCTAGTGGAACATTAATATAGTAAAGATGGCAGTTTAACCGTTTACATATACTTATCACAAACCTAGTGGAACATTAATATAGTAAAGATGGCAGTTTAACCGTTTACATATACTTATCACAAACCTAGTGGAACATTAATATAGTAAAGATGGCAGTTTAACCGTTTACATATACTTATCACAAACCTAGTGGAACATTAATATAGTAAAGATGGCAGTTTAAACCGTTTACATATACTTATCACAAACCTAGTGGAACATTAATATAGTAAAGATGGCAGTTTAACCGTTTACATATACTTATCACAAAGGAGACGGAGGCAACACACCCACAACCACCAGCCACACCGTTCAAACCTTGACTGACTTTATTCTACTTTTAGTTAGTTAAAATAGGACTTCAGAGGCTATCAACCCTATTGGATTATTAAGCCAGCACACTAAGTCAACAGTAACGTCAGAACTGGAGCCTCTCTGCAAGAACTCCAGCCCCTTGTTTATTCTACGATAATTCCCTTACTTATAGACTCCGAAAGTCCGACTCAAGGCATCGAACGGCAATATCAAACAAAGAATTGAAACCTCGAGGCCATAAATATTGTACGGAACTTCAGTTTCATCCAACTCATGAAGCTTCAAAGCTTCATCTTAACTAATGCACAAAGGCTAAATTCACAATAACCCCGGGCGTCTCGAACCTTCTACTCCATTAATACTCCACAGAGGCACAGCTAAACAACTTGAATCAACACAGAAATACAATTAAATAACAAATACCATAACACGGTGTATTGAAACAACACTTACAGACTTCAAGTGTTAAGTACAGATTAAAAAAACAAGTTCACTTTATTCTATAACGAAATATAAACAATTAAGCATTAATGATTTACAGGATATACTGTACAGTAAATCAGTGTCGTCCAAGCATATGCTATAAGCCGAACACTGGCATTGGTCTTTCCCTTCATCCCCCCACCCCCCCTCCCTTCCTCCCCCCAATCTCCTAGTTTATACCCAGGAATGTTGAATTATAAACATAATTAGTTTTCGGGTTGACATAATGTAATTTATGTTCCCTTTATAAACCGTTTTCAACTAAAATAATGTTCTGTTAATATCAAACATTTATGTATCTTTCTTTCAACATAGGAAACACCGAAGGTATCTTGGATGAAACAAATTACGATCTTCAAGTGGTCTGCAGATATTACTGTCATATGTTAGTAATTATTACCAATGTTGAATGACAAATAGAACCACAAATGTGGGCATTACGAAGTTATTGCCCAATGTTATTTAATGTAGTGTACAGTTGTGAACATTTATTCAAATACAAACATATTCGAAGCGGTCTCGGGTTGAATTGAATCTCCTAACTAATTTATACTGGGTATTTGAATTTCAGATATTCTTTTAATCAGTTCGACACTTCGAAATCGATCAGAATTAATTACCACTGCTGTACAGTCACGAGCATAAATTCTGGGACATCAACCAGATAACGTCAACTCCTTCATTAGTAGGGGATTATAGCCTACTAAGCTGAATAAAATCGTTTGACGATAGCTAGAATGAAATACAGAAATAATTGTGAGTTTGAATACAAAGTTTTGCAATACCTTTGGAGACAAAGGGGCGAACATTATTTGGTTGCTGTCGCAGTACTTATTCTCGTGACTGTACATGGCCATTACAGTGTAATAAGAAGATTAATTGAAACAAATACTGTATAATTCCCACCAAGTTATGTAATACAGTTTTGAAAAATTATTCGAAGCTTCGAATTCCACTCGAATCTGCTCAAATGTCGAATTATCGGCGTGGACATGATATCATGCCTGTTTTCCAAATATCTAACCTATTAATTGTACAGTACAACTGTTACACACCAATATTGTCAGTAATAGTTAATGACGTTATAATTAAGACAATGAGCAATGAGCAATGATTAAGGAAACTTCACTTCACACACACACACGTCTCCCTTTGTCACGCTTATTTTATTTACCTTACATAAACATGGAAATGAGAGGTTTATGTGTGTGTGTATGTATGTCTGTGTATGTCATTAGTTTTCTTTAACCTCACTCTTTTATAACATGAGTGTTTGGTCAGGTATGCGTGGTCACAATTGTATGGTACGTAACATTTGGCTGCTATAACTTTTCGTATTGCTCGATGACTCTTCATTCCTGAACATAACTGTACATGCAATATACTATCTTCATTATATTAAATTAAGGATGAGATCTGTGCAGCAGGTGAGGAGGTGTGGAGTGAGGAGAAGAGGGAGGGGAGTGAAAGGTACAGCATGGTGGACAGAAGAGGTAAGAATTGCTGTGGAAGAAAAGAAGAAAGCATATGAGGAGGTCCGTGCCAGAGGGGCCAACTCGCCACGAGTAGAGTTTTGAGTTATTGATGTTTAAAGTAGCGGAGGTAGTCACTCGTGTGTTGACTCTAACTCGGTTTGAGCGTGACTACTGAAGCACGTCTCGTACAGCGCCTGTGAGTGGTCGGGCGGGCGGCCATTTAATTCCCCACGTCGTAGCCGCGCTCTCATTGGCTGAGCGCGTTGGCGAGTTGGCCCCTCTGTCTACCCAGATTCACACCCATAAACGGTCTGCCAAACGGCAAAAACAAGGGTCGCTCAACCCTATGTGCAGTTGCTATAAGGACGAAAGTCGGATGTTTTTTTTTGCCAGATGATTCCCAAGAATTTCACGGAGCGGGAACCAGCTAGAGCGCTGTTTTTGAAAATGTGGCGAGTTGGCCCCTCTGGCACGGACCTCCTCATATAGAGAGTGGTTGGGTAGTAGAGGGAATGAAGATTTCGAGAGACAGAAATGAGCGAGGTACGTGGAGAGTAAGAGGGTGGTGAAGAGAGTAGTGAAGGAAACTAAGAGAAGAGTAGATGAGGAATTTGGAAGGAATATGAGTGTAAAATGGAGGGAGAGTAAGAAACTGTTCTGGAAAGAAGTCAAGAAAGTTAGGGAAGGTAGCAAGGGAAACAGTAAGGGTGTGAAAGATAAGAATGGGAGAATGCTAGCCGAGAAGCAAGAGAGAGTCGAAAGATGGAGGGAGTACTTCAATGAGTTGCTAAATATAAGGAATGAAGAGCCAGCAAACATAGCTGGATATGGTATGGGAGGGAGAATAAGAGAAGTAGTGGAGGAGGAAGTGGGGATCAGGAGGTCAGAAGTGTGGGAAGCCATGAAAAGAGTGAAGTTGGGGAAAGCACCAGGAACAGATGGAGTGTGTGGGGAAATGTTGAGATATGGTGGTGAGATAGTGATCAAATGGGTATGGAAAATGTGCAAACTAGCATGGGAGAAGGGGAGTGCACCCGATGACTGGAAGACTGGCACAATAGTCCCCCTATACAAGGGCAAAGGGGAAAGAGGAGTGTGTGGTAACCACTGAGGAATATGTCTTCTAAGCGTAGTAGGGAAGGTATACAGCAGGGTAGTGATTGAGAGAGTGAGAGTGAGAATGGAGATATGCATAGGCGACGAGCAGGGAGGTTTTAGGAAGGGAAGAGGATGTGTAGATCAGATTTTTACCATGAATTGTGTTGTGGAGAAATATCTGGAGAAGAAACAAAAGGTTTATGTTGCCTTTATGGACTTGGAGAAGGCCTATGACAGAGTGGATAGAGAAGGTTTGTGGAAAGTACTTAGAATATACGGAGTAGATGGCAAGTTGCTGAAAGCAGTGAAGAGCAGGTATGAGGGTGCAAAGGCGGCAGTACGTGTGGAGAGTGAGCAGAGCGAGTTCTTTGACCTGAATGTTGGTTTGAAACAGGGGTGTGTGATGTCCCCGTGGTTGTTTACTGTATATATGGATGGAGTCATGAAAGAAATACTCTCAAGAGCAGTGGATGTTGGTGTATCGCTGAAAAGGGAGGGAATTGAGTGGAAGCTACCTATACTGCTATTTGCGGATGATACAGTTCTGATGAGTGATAATGAATGGGAGTTGCAGGGTCTGGTAAATGAGTTTGGAACAGTGTGCGAAAAACGAAATTTGAAGGTAAATGCGGGGAAGAGCAAGGTTATGGTCTTCGAAAGGGGTGAAGTCACGGAGTGTGAGGTGAAGCTGAACGGTCAGGCTATGGAGATTGTCAACTCTTTTAAGTATCTGGGCAGTGTGTTGAGTAAAGATGGGACTATGGATGAAATAGTGCGGGAGAGGGTACAAAAGGGGAAGAGGGTTGTAGGAACGCTGAAAGCAGTAACAATAAATAGGGTGGTCAGTATGGAAGTGAAGAAGTCCTTGCATGACAGTGTGGTAATCCCGACACTGACTTACGGAAGCGAAGCATGGACGTTGTTTGAGAGACTCAGACCAAGAGTGAGAGCAGAGGAAATGAATTACCTAAGAAGTGCGTACGGAGTTACATGGAGGGATAGACAGACTAATGAGGAAGTAAGAAGGAGGTGTGGTGTGGAGGTAGATGTGCTGGAAAATGTGAAAAGGAACAACTTGAGATGATTCGGCCATATGGAACGTATGGAAAGCGAGAGAATGACTAAGAGGGTGTACAAGAGCGATGTTGAGGGACAGAGAGGGAGAGGTAGACCGAAAGAGAGGTGGAAGGATGGAGTGAGGAAGTATATGAACGAAAGCGGTGCTGGTTGGGGGGAGGGGCGTCGACTGACCGGGGACAGAGGTGCATGGGGGCGGTTCGTTCGTGGCCACCCCTTCGGGGATCACGGCGTCAGGCAATAGATAGATATATTAAATACGTAACAATTGCGCGAAAACGATCAGCCCCCAATAGAACTACGCTTCATAAACGATTGAATTACCTTTTGCTTCGTTCGGATTCCCGACCCAGACTTGGGCATCAGCATTATGTCCCATGACCAGAGTTACAAATGTTACATATTATGTTTACGCTAATAATTAGTATTTTTCTGCTAACCGCATAATATCATCACCACATTCTAAGATACTTTTATTTCGTAATTACTAATGTGTGGATAGGTAAACCTATGCTTTCCCTTTAGCTAAGTTGATAATTTTTAGGTTTATTATGTATTAACAATTTAGTGCTTCACTTCTAGCCCTGTTTTGCTACATTTCTAAAAAGGCACTTATCTCTAAAATAACACAATTTTATGGGAAAAATGTGATACAACAATATATGTTTATTTTCCATTTTATAGCCTTTCATAGTCATAGCCTGTAACAGTTGTTTCAATACACCCTGAACCAGAACGACCAGACGCCACCACCACCTTGCATACCTGTTGATTGGTCCTGGGAGGGGATATGCAAGCAAATCTTGCGGGTCCCACCATTACTCTATATCCTATCCCTGTTGCCAGAACGACAGGGGCCTATGTCAGCAGTAAGAAAGGTTAAGGTCGCCGTTTTTCCATGTAGTCAAAAAGGGCCAGGAAGTACCAAAAAAGTGAATAGGTACTCAGACCAGGTTAGGGAGAGTATCTCACCTTCCCTCCTGAGCCTGAGTGTTCTAATACTTTTCTAGGTGCTCCAATGCCCAAAGTTTCATTGTGGTAGGAATTATAGGAGTATTTAATATGTCCTAGTACCTTTATCAGCCTCACTGCAAAGATACTGTTGTTGGACGTACACAATTATTATAATGTCTATAAATACCTCTGTCAGCCTCACTGCAGACGTTTTCTGTGGCCTGTCTAATAGCACCCTTCTAACGTAAATTGATTTTCAACTAGTTGCCTTTTTATTATACCCTCCACACGCTACCCATAACGAGGTCATCCTATAAGTAGATTGTTGCACGTTGGCTAGAGCACTCAGTCGCCTAACCTCTGCATAGATGACTAGCTCTGTCTTACACTTACATAATATTAACTTGTAGCTGGAATCTCCCCATACATTCCGACCACACTCACGAGCACTATTGTAATTATTTAACATATCATCCTTGTATATTTATCTGTACGTCGTGTATTCTTAAATTGCCTAGGTTTGTTATTTAACTATTCTTGATACAGGTAATGTATATAAACTATAAACCTGACTATTGCCATTGCACTCTACTACGCTAGAGTATCTCTTGAGATTAGGTCCCTAACCTATATCATTAATCCCATGTTTTTGGTATAGTGTTGGGACTGTTGTATCCTATGCACTACTCTTAACTTAAACTATAATATATATGTAAACCTGATTCGACTATTCACTCCAATACTTCTCCCTAGTATAGCAGAAACCCACATCCATACGGTGTAGTTTATACAACTCTAAAACAACTCCTCACCTATAGAAAGGGCTGATATTTCATGTATGTATATATATATATTCTGTATATATAAGAGTGAAACGTTACTGTCAGTCTGTCTTCTATTCAACAGCTCAGCTCTGGAACTCTCTCCCAGAATCAGTCTTTACCTCTTCTTATGCCATAAATTGCTTCAAACTCCGTGTCATGGCATTTTGGCTCGAACGTCCCTTGTTTTTGGTCCTGTCACTCTTTCAATTCTGGGGAAGGCACTCGCTAAAGGCAGATCTGCCATTTGCCTCCCTCACTCACATAGAAAACAAAACAATATATCTATATATATCTACAGTATATATATATATATATATAAAAGAGTGGAAAGGAGGTGTCATCAAGGCTAAAGTGGGTGCGAATGCGGTTTAAGGGTGAAAGGTGGGTTTTTGTAAGTGCTTATGGGCCAGGAAGTAAAAGGAAGTTAGACGAGGTGGAGTTTTTTTTGGGAGAGTTTGAGAGATTGTCTACAAGGGGTTGATGAAAATGAAAATGTTGTAGTTTTAGGAGACCTAAATGCTAGGGTAGGAAATGAGCCTGTTGAGGGAGTTATCGGTAGTTTTGGTGTGGATGGTGTAAACGAGAGTGTAGAAAGACTGACAAATATATGTGGAGAGTGCAGAATGAGTGTAGGTAATACGTTCTTCAAAAAAAGGTGTATACACAAGTACATGTGACATAGACTTGTGGATGGAAATATTGTAGAGAGGGCATTGATGGATTATGTGCTGGTGACAAGGGAAAGATTGTGTAGACTGCTGGATGTGAATGTGCTGAGAGATGAGGCGGAGAGTATGTCAGATCGTTACCTGGTCTAGGGAAAGCTAAGAGTTAGGAGTTACAAGAGAATGCGAGACAAGCGTGAAGTAAGAGAGGTAATAAATGTTAGGGAGTTAGAGAAGAGTACAAAAGAGAGGGAGTACAAGGAAAGACTAAATGAACAGTGGATGGAAGAGAGAGAAGTAGAGTTTGAATGGCAACAGTTTAACCCTTTCTGTACCGGTGATGTACTTTTCATTATTTGATGGCAACTATTAGACAATTGTGTACAGTTTAGGAAGGACGTCTACTCATTGAAAGGCTACAGACAATCTCAATTGACCCTACCAACAATGCTCATGAGACCTCTAGTGGACGCTTCTGAACTAACGCCACTGTAGACATCACTAGACCCAACACTTCGCCTAGACAAATATCTCGCATCAAACCCGCGACTGACTGCGTTTGTAAATGAATAACTTTATTTTATCCCCCCCTCAGTTACTAACCCATCTGTCCCCTACAAACTTCCTAATCCTGCCACTGACATTAGTTCCAGGGCAGTAGTTCCCTTTCCAATGTTTCCTTACCCCCTCTAAACCACTGTTTGGACACTTGATCATCAGTGTTTTGGGGGACAAGCAGCCTAGAAGGGTCACTAGACCTGATGTTGCTTGATTTCCTTTGATATGTACAGTTTATCTCGATTTTTTTGATTCTACACATTTTTATTATGCAGTATATGACTACACTAAGTGCTTATATAGTATAGTAATAAAGAGAAAGTCCATATGCAGCTGATAATGACTACAAACATAATTATAAGCTGATTAATTATCATAACAAAATTGGCGGAAAATATATGCTGACTTTGTATTGTAAATATATGTTATATATGAATATGGATTATTTTAAGATATATAAAACAACAATATGCATACACCAAAATATGTGTCGGATACAGAAATTTCCACTAACTGCTTATAATAAAGAATTGTTGAAGGAGAGGGAGGGTGGATAGGTCCGCGATGTCGCCAATTTCCCACAATGCACCGCGGGAAACAATGCCTTCAGCGCCTCTATCGTCCACTGTAGGCATTTATTGGTAGGGAGAATTAATCCTTTTAGCTACCATATATCCTTGCTAAGCTTCACAAAATCGCCTAAGTGTAGCTGACATAAAATAATAAAGACGTTGACGGTACAGAAGGGGTTAAGGAAGGAGTGACAGCAAGTGCATAGGTAGTATGCGGTAAAAGAAAAGTAGGAGGCAGAGGTATCAGGAAGGGAAGCGAGTGGTAGAATGATACGGTGAATAAGGCAGTTGAGGAGAAGAGACAGTGTTTTGAGAAGGTTTTACAGGATGGTAGTATTGAGGTATGGAAGAGGTACAAGGAGAAAAGGAGGGAGGCAAAACGGAAAATTAGAGAAGCGAAAAAGATGCAAACGAAAGGTGGTGTCCATCCTTTTATTCCATGAACATGGACAGTAAGTTTAGGTGTATTCATAAATAGTAAGTTTGTAGAAATAAGAATCATAATGATATGATTTAGTATAAATGGGAAGAATATTAAATTATGTTTTGTATTAGATATTAAGTAGTAATATATCATTCCTATAAACATAGGGAATTAATTAAAGGAAGGGAAATACATCCCGACCTGTCAGCGCATGCACGAAACAGCATTGCTCCCACAATTTTGAATGAGACCTCACTCCTCTCCAAACACCACTGCTACCAGACCTAACTCAACTTGTTCTCTCATCCCATTCCATTAACACGCTAGTACTAACCTCAACGTAGCTTCCACCGATTCACCCATCATCCAAATTATGATTTAAGTTTAGAGGCCCCCTTATGTCCTTAACTCTCTCAGACATATATGACGCGATCGCGTCATATGGCAGAGTGAACCAAAAACACATATGACGCGATTGCGTCATATGGACTTATTATATTGCTAGAAAATAATTTTATGACGCAATTGAGCCGGTCTTTTGGCTGGTAAGTCCGATAAGTTAGATGTACATGTGGAAACATCTAGCAACCCCCTAGCGTCCCTGTGAGGGCCCCGCGGTGGTAGAGAGAGTCAGTTTCTTCCCAGCAGCCAGCCTAGTAGGTGGGTGTGCGCGGCCCTTTAAACCAAGGGCCTCCATTTTGCCCAGCCTGGCTGGTATTACCGCCCTAATATAACCCAAACGAAGTGCTATATCGTTGGGTTATCGATGGATTATTGTGTTATTCTTATTTAGGGTATAATAACCATGTTAGTGATGTGTTTTGCTAGTCTAGTGTACGTAACCAAGGTGGGCTCCACGAGGGGCCATGGTTTCGCTTGTTTGTGGATCACTTTCATACCATATCGAGTCAATTATATTGCTATTTATCACTTGAAGTAGTGTATCTTACTTGTATAAGTGTTTCTTAGTGAAAAAACTTGTATTACTGGTCGAGCATTCTCTGGTGTAGGCTACGTGACCAAGGTGGTGGAGCCCACGAGGGGCCATGCTTTTTGCCAAACGTTTTGCTTGTTTGTGGAACACTTTCATATAAATATCAGTCAATTATATTGCTATTTATCCGTTCAAGTAGTGTATCTTACCTTGTATTAGTGTTTCTTAGTGAAAAAACTTTCATTACTGGTCGAGCATTCTCTGGTGTTACGTGACCAAGGTGGTGGAGCCCACGAGGGGCCATGCTTTTTGCCAAACGTTTTGCTTGTTTGTGGAACACTTTCATATAAATATCAGTCAATTATATTGCTATTTATCCGTTCAAGTAGTGTACCTTGTATTAGTGTTTCTTAGTGAAAAAACTTTCATTACTGGTCGAGCATATGTCGCCATGTCCCTCAGCCCTATGCATTTTTGCTCGATAATTTAGTGGTGGAAAGTGCTTGCATTTTTGCTCGATAATTTATTGGTGGAAAGTGCTTGGGAGGTAAGTTTTTTATGGGCAAAAGCACTCTACATAATTATACGGCTTGATGGCCACGAGGGAATCTCAGCAGTGTGAGTAAGTACAGTCAACATTTTTGGTGGTGGTGGTGGCGGCCACGGTGGTGGAGGTGGTGGGGTGGTGGTGGTGGTGGTGATGGTCGTGGTGGTGGTGATGGTCGTGATGGTGGTGGTGGTGGTGATGGTGGTGGTGGTGGTGGAGATGGTGGTGGTGGTGGTGGAGATGGTGGTGGTGTTGGTGGAGATGGTGGTGGTGTTGACACCAATAGGGTAGGGTCCCTTTTTTGACCGTGGGTCAGGTCAGAAAATGAACCCAACCCTATTTGTGTCAACACCACCACCATCTCCACCAACACCACCACCATCGCCACCACCACCACCACCATTTTATTATTTTTATTATTTTTGTGTATAGGCCTATTTTATTATTTGTATTATTATTATTTATTATTATACCTGTTATTCCTGTGTATGGGATCACCCATAAAAAAGTATTTATATTTGTATTTCATTTATATTTTTGCTTTATTATATTATAATTTATTATTATTATTATTATTATTATTATTATTATTATTTATTATTTATTATTATTTATTTTATTATACCAAACATAAATGGCCCCCACCACAAACGCTTATTATATATAATTATATATATATATATATATATATATATATATAATTATATATATATATTTTTTTATTTAGGCGGAAGTACGTGTGGAGAGTGAGCAGAGCGAGTTCTTTGACCTGAATGTTGGTTTGAAACAGGGGTGTGTGATGTCCCCGTGGTTGTTTACTGTATATATGGATGGAGTTATGAAAGAAATACTATCAAGAGCAGTGGATGTTGGTGTATCGCTGAAAAGGGAGGGAATTGAGTGGAAGCTACCTATACTGCTGTTTGCGGATGATACAGTTCTGATGAGTGATAATGAATGGGAGTTGCAGGGTCTGGTAAATGAGTTTGGAACAGTGTGCGAAAAACGGAATTTGAAGGTAAATACGGGGAAGAGCAAGGTTATGGTCTTCGAAATGGGTGAAGTCACAGAGTGTGAGGTGAAGCTGAACGGTCAGGCTATGGAGATCATCAACTCTTTTAAGTATCTGGGCAGTGTGTTGAGTAAAAATGGGACTATGGATGAAGAGGTGCGGAAGAGGGTACAACAGGGGAAGAGGGTTGTAGGAACGCTAAAAGCAGTAACAAGAAATAGGGTGGTCAGTATGGAAGTGAAGAAGTCCTTGCATGACAGTGTGGTAATCCCGACACTGACTTACGGAAGCGAAGCATGGACGTTGGTTGAGAGACTCAGACCAAGAGTGAGAGCAGTGGAAATGAATTACTTAAGGAGTGCGTGCGGAGTTACATGGAGGGATAGACAGACTAATGAGGAAGTAAGAAGGAGGTGTGGTGTGGAGGTAGATGTGCTGGAAAGTGTGAAAAGGAACAACTTGAGATGGTTCGGCCATATGGAACGTATGGAAAGCGAGAGAATGACTAAGAGGGTGTATGAGAGCGAGGTGGAGGGACAGAGGGGGAGAGGTAGACCGAATATGAGGTGGAAGGATGGAGTGAGGAAGTACATGAACGAAGGTGGTGCTGGTTGGGGGGAGGGGCGTCGACTGACTGGGGACAGAGGTGCATGGGGGCGGTTCGTTCGTGGCCACTCCTTCGGGGATCACGGCGTCAGGCAATAGATAGATAGATATATTTTTTTATTTATTTATTTTTTTATTTTTTTATTTTTTTTTATTTATTAGGGTTAGCATTTTTTGTTTTTTTTTGTTTTGTTTTTTTGGGTAGCCTATATATTTTATTTTTTTATTTTTTTTATTTTTTTTTATTTTTTTCCCTATACCCCACCTCCCCCCGATTTCCCCCTATTCTTATATATATATATATATATATATTGTATTGAGTATTGTTCACATGTGTGGGGAGGTTCCTCTCACACCGCTCTCCTAGACAAAGTTGAAAGGAAGGCCTTTCGTATCATTAACTCCCGTCCACCCACCAACTCTCTGCAATCTCTCTCTCTCCGCCGCAATGTTGCATCTCTCTCGCTATTCTATCGCTTCTATAATAATTAGTGTTCCTCAGAGCTATCCCAGTGCATACCACCTCCTTTACGTAGGGCACGTGGTACCTGTCTTGCAACTCAATCCCACCCCTACTCTGTGCAACTCTCCAACCCAAGAGTGAAACGTTACTCTCAAACTTTCTTCTACTCAACATCTGAGCTCTGGAACTCTCTCCCAGAATCAGTCTTTCCCTCTTCCTATGACTTAAATTGCTTCAAACTCCGTGTGTCCCGGCATTTTGGCTCGAACGTCCCTTGATTTTGGCCCTGTCACTCTTTCAACTATGGGGGAGGCACTCGCTATAGGCAGTTATGCCTTTTGCCTCCCTCAATCACATAGAAAAAAATAAAAAAATAAAAAAATAAATATATATATATATATAGCCTTCTGTATATATATGCCTCCACATTTCTGTCAACACAGTGGTGTTTGTGGTGGTGGTGTTAGGTGTGGTAGTTGTGGTGGTGGTGATGGTAGTTGTGGTGGTGGTGGTGGTGGTGGTGATGGTAGTTGTGGTGGTGGTGATGGTAGTTGTGGTGGTGGTGATGGTAGTTGTGGTGGTTTTCACACCTTCGAATACCACTCCCTTGGCTTCACACCTCCCAATAGGATACCTGGACCTGAGTTGACCTGAGTGACCCTTAGCCTACAATATATATTATTATTAGGCTAGTATCTATTTATTATATATTATTATACTCCCTCCCCCCTGCCCCTCCCCCCCCCCCCCCCCCCCCCCCTTCCCCTGCCCCCCATATAAATATTACTAGGCTAGTATCTATTTATTATATATTATTATTGGGACTGAAGAAGGTGTTGGGACATGCTCTCATTTCTTTAGAGGAGTTGACAACTCTACTCCTGTAAATCGAGGCAACAGTAAATGACCATCCTCTCTTTTATGCTTTGGGTGACCTAGAGGATCCTACCCCAATCACATCCTCAGTATTTGTTGCAGGGATCTTTCTGAGGAAAGTGAAGTGGGGGATGAGATTGAGGACCCGGACTACGTCAACAAAGATGTTATCTCAGCCAGATACCAGTATATCCGTAAATTGTCGCAGGATGTCAGGAAACACTGGTCAAATGAGTATCTGGTGACGCTCAGGGAGGCACATAGGAATAAACTTCGACCAATCAACGGTCGGTGGCCAAATATCGGTGATGTCGTCACCATCCATGACGAGGGTCCTCGTGCTTTCTGGAAGTTGGGTCGTATTACAGAATTATTACCCGGACCTGACGGTGAAGTCAGAGTGGCTAAAATCCGCACAAAGTCATGCGGCCAACTATCCGTTTATACCCTCTTGAAGGGGATATTGAGAGCAAAGGTGATACCTCGCAGACATTGCCCAGAGACGTTACCGTAGTGAGAACCTTAACACTCAACGAGCGGCCTAGGCGGTATATTTGACCGTGCCGCCCAGCGTTTTTTTTTTTACCATAAATGGCGTTGTTTCCGTGCTCTTTTTCATGCATAAACAAGAGCAAGAACGGAATACAAATATGTATCCCTGAAAGGGCGTAAATTGAGCTTTCCAATGACACCCGAACCATCCTTCTACGATCACTGGTTGTCTTGCAACGATCGTGCAACCGAAGGGCAAAATCGCTAAAATACGGTCATTTCGTTACATAATTACGTGTGTAGCGAGTGAGAGAGGGTGGAGTAGTGTGGAGTACATGTCAGTGAGCCCACGACGGTCGTGGCGAGCGGTCATGAGGCAACCTACGCTCCTCCCACCGCTCGGCTCTCTCTCAGAGCCAATATTGCGCCAAAATTGCACACAGACTTAAGTCGGGCCCCGCCACATTGTCCAGCTTTTTAGATACGGACTTAAGTCGGGCCCCGCTAAAGAAGGGGTAAACGGCTATCCTGTTGACATACTAAGTGGACGTCCTCGTCGACAGGCGGCACAAGCATCCTCCCAATTATGGCGGGATAAATTAGCCTCCTGGCTGTTATAATTGTTGCACAAACTCGGTGGCGGGAATAAGTCCATACTTTTATTCCATGAGCATGGACAGTCTAATTTTAAGTGTATTCATAAGCAGTAAGTTTGTAAGAATAAGAATCATAATAATATAATTTAGTATAAATGGGAAGAATATTAAATTATGTTCTGTATTAGATATTAAGTAGTAATATATAATTACTATAAACTTAGGGAGTCTATGACTTAGGTAATTAATTAAAGGAAGGGAAATATATCCCGACCTGTCAGCGCATGCGCGAAACAGCATTACTCCCGCAATTTTGAATGGGACCTCACTCGCCCTCCAAACACCACTGCTACCAGACCTAACTCAACTTAATTGTTCTCTCATCCCATTCCATTAACACGCTAGTACTAACCTCAACGTAGCTTCCACCGATTCACCGATCATCCTAATTATGATTTAAGTTTAGAGGCCCCCTTATGTCCTTAACTATCCACTAATTTCCTCTGATCATCACTCGTTAATCACCAACTCCGCCACCAACTTGTTGGCTTGTTTCCACTCCACAATAACCTTGTCCCGTCGTCTACGCTCCACTACCAGGTAAATATACTATTGTGTGGTTAAATATACCTCTACAGTCCATCTACTTCAAGAATAACCACAGGTGGGGTCAAAGGTTGAGTGAGAATTTTGAAGAACGAAAGAAGATGTTCTGAAAGGAGGTAAATAGAGTAAGGAAAGGAGGACAAAAAAGGGAAGAGTCAGTGAAAGATGCAAATGGAGAATTACTAGTGGAAGGAATTGAAGTGAGGAAAAGATCTATCTATCTATCTATTGCCTGACGCCGTGATCCCCGAAGGGATGGCCACGAACGAACCGCCCCCATGCACCTCTGTCCCCAGTCAGTCGACGCCCCTCCCCCCAACCAGCACCGCCTTCGTTCATATACTTCCTCACTCCATCCGTCCACCTCTCATTCGGTCTACCTCTCCCTCTCTGTCCCTCCACCACGCTCTCATACACCCTCTTAGTCATTCTCTCGCTTTCCATACGTTCCATATGGACGAACCATCTCAAGTTGTTCCTTTTCACACTTTCCAGCACATCTACCTCCACACCACACCTCCTTCTTACTTCCTCATTAGTCTGTCTATCCCTCCATGTAACTCCGCACGCACTCCTTAAGTAATTCAGTTCCACTGCTCTCACTCTTGGTCTGAGTCTCTCAACCAACGTCCATGCTTCGCTTCCGTAAGTCAGTGTCGGGATTACCACACTATCATGCAAGGACTTCTTCACTTCCATACTGACCACCCTATTTCTTGTTCCTGCTTTTATCGTTCCTACAACCCTCTTCCCCTGTTGTACCCTCTCCTGCACTTCTTCATCCATAGTCCCATCTTTACTCAACACACTGCCCAGATACTTGAAAGAGTTGACGATCTCCATAGCCTGACCGTTCAGCTTCACCTCACACTTTGTGACTTCACCCCTTTCGAAGACCATAACCTTGCTCTTCCCCGCATTTACCTTCAAATTCCGTTTTTCGCACACTGTTCCAAACTCATTTACCAGACCCTGCAACTCCCATTCATTATCACTCATCAGAACTGTATCATCCGCAAACAGCAGTATAGGTAGCTTCCACTCAATTCCCTCCTTTTTCAGAGATACACCAACATCCACTGCTCTTGATAGTATTTCTTTCATGACTCCATCCGTATATACAGTAAACAACCACGGGGACATCACACACCCCTGTTTCAAACCAACATTCAGGTCAAAGAACTCGCTCTGCTCACTCTCCACACGTACTGCCGCCTTTGCACCCTCATACATGCTCTTCACTGCTTTCAGCAACTTGCCCTCTACTCCGTATATTCTAAGTACTTTCCACAAACCTTCTCTATTCACTCTGTCATAGGCCTTCTCCAAGTCCATAAAGGCAACATACACCTTTTGTTTCTTCTCCAGATACTTCTCCACAACACAATTCAGGGTAAAAATCTGATCTACACATCCTCTTCCCTTCCTAAAACCTCCCTGCTCGTCGCCTATCCATTTCTCCGTTCTCACTCTCACTCTCTCAATCACTACCCAACTGTATACCTTTCCTACTACGCTTAGAAGACATATTCCTCGGTGGTTACCACACACTCCTCTTTCCCCTTTGCCCTTATATAGGGGGACTATTATGCCAGTCTTCCAGTCATCGGGTGCATTCCCGTTCTCCCATGCTAGTTTGCACATTTTCCATACCCATTCTATCACTATTTCACCACCATACCTCAATATTTCCCCACACACTCCATCTGTTCCTGGTGCTTTCCCCAACTTCACTCTTTTCATGGCTTCCCACACTTCTGACCTCCTGATCCCCACCTCCTCCTCCACTACTTAAAGATATGATGAGTATTTTTAATCTTTGCTAAATGCAAGAAATGGAAGAGAAGCAGTGATTGAAGCAGTGGTTGATGGAGATCGGTTACCCAGGCCACCAAGGTGGCAGGGAATGAATGAAAGGATTGAGGAAAATGAGGTGAAAGAAGCAGTGAAACAAATGAGAGAAGGAAAAGCAGAAGGTTTGGACGGTATTGTTGTGGAGTGTATGAAGAAGGGTGGAAATGTGATAATATATTGGTTGGTGAGACTATTCAATGTGTGTTTTTTGTGTCATTGGTACCAATAAACTGGAGGAGTGCAAGTATTGTGCCGTTGTACAAGGGGAAGACAGATCAGCAGGAGTGTTCAAGTTATAGAGGTATTAGTTTATTATCAGTGGTTGGAAAGCTGTATGGCAAGGTGTTGATAGAGAGGATAATACAGTGTACAGAAGTTGCAATAGGAGAAGAACAGTGCAGTGGTAATAAACCGGAATGAATGGAGAATGCTTGTGGATAGATGAATGAATACATGGTCATTTGGGAGAGGGGGTCGGGCGCAAGTTCGACTAGATAATATTCCATCAGGAGCCTTGCCCGGGGAGCCGCCGGTATATATAAAGGGTGCGCCTGGAAGTGTGGTGGGCGGGTTTGAAGTATCAACTTCGCTGCATGTCGGCCTTCTGAGACCGGAACCTCTCCGGGTGGTAGGGGGTCGGGTGAGTGCTGGAGGGACCTTGCTGACCCTGGTCTCTGGGTCTTCTGGGTGACCTAGATGTGTGTGAATTTATATTTTGTTTTTGTGTGTTCATTGTTATCTGTTGTGTTGTCCCTATTCGGGCTCTGTCTTAAGTTGGCCACCCCCAGGAAAAAATTAATAAATAAACAAAAGAAAAAGTGGGGAATGGGCCTGAGTAAATGCATATATATATATATATATATATATATATATATATATATATATATATATACTGTACCGGTTTACATGACGATAACAACTTATACACCTCACCACGGTGGCTTCTTCCGGTCTTGTGAGGCTGTGTGTATAGTGAGTAGTGAAATTGGAAACTTTTAATTCCGCAAAAAAAAAATTGTTTGGAAGGTTGTAGTTTAGTGTGCAATCTGTAACCAGAATTATCAGACATGCAAGCAGCTGATTGATGACTATTATTAATCCAACAACAATTCTGTCCTGCCAACCTCCCAGCACCAATGTTTCTTATTGAGACAGTGTGAAAGAATCGAACGCAGGGTCCTCACACTCGAGATGATCGTTTTATTGACTGGGCCGCGAGGCCTCCTAACCCAATATAAGTCAGAGTTAGTTGTGGAGTGAAGAAATTATATATATTGTTCGATCAAGTTCGGCTTAAAATCGAAGATTTAAATCTACTGTTTTCGTTCTAGAGCAGGGATGGGGAACCTTTTTCCTATCAAGGGCCATTTGGATATAGGCTACATGACATCATTCGGGGGCCATACAAAGTGATTTACTTAAAAATCAGGCTACTTTTGCTGGTCAAACATTTACCCCTTATGTAATGGTTGGAACTCCTTCTCTTTGGTGAGGCGTGTGGTGTCTGCTGGTATTCATACTGTAGCTACTCGTAGCTGGTTTTACAGGTTTGCATCAGTCAGTCTGGAGCGCAATCGACTCTTTGCGAGGGTAAGTTTTGACAAGTTCTGCTCTTAGCAGTAAGTGTTTCTAAACACATACATATTTCAGTGCATACCTCCTCAAAATGGAAAATCATCAGCGTGTATGTAACGTCTATAGAACTCGAGCAATATGAGATCATTGTACCTAGCTTTTAGCTCATCGTCACTTTTCAGCTGAATCATTTCGTGTTGTAGGATATCAGGGACATAAAATTATTCCACATTAAACGGTGTAACAAAGATGGTCAACTCCTGGTTGGTATTTTTCACGCCCTTTCACTAAATGCCTTGATTAGTTTCGCATATTCACCATCATAAGCAGATTTGTAGAAAGCTTTTCTGCTAGCAGTGGGAAAGTGCACAGTGTACCTTTCGAGTTGCATTTTCCACAGCTATATTTTACCTTCAAGGGATTTCAAATTTGAAAGCAGTGAGCTAAGAATCTGGTTGAGGCCTTGCAACTTAACGTTCAGTTCTGAGAGATACTTGGTAATGTAACACAAGAATGCTAGATCACACAGCCACTTGCTATAATTGAGTTCCATGACAGGTTTTCTCTTCATCTGGATGATGAATTGCTTTACTTCTTCCCGCAGTTTATAAAACTGCATGAGCACGTTCCCACCACTCAGCCATCGCACTTCACAATGCTAGACAAGATCGCCATAACTTTGTTGAGCCGCAATGACTGCGCACATAAATGTTCTTGGTGTATGATGCAGTAATGTACCATTAAATCACTTGGATTAAGATTGAGACGCTTCAGCTTTTTCTTAACAAAGCAATTAACCCTTTTTATTCTGGCTATTATTGGACGATTTATTCAGATTAGGAAGGGTGTATGAAAGTCAAAAGGTTAAATGAGATAGTCGTTTCCCACAGATCCTTCATAAGCTGAATACAATTGTCTAATCATGATAGCCAGAATTAACTGCCAATTAACCCTTTATTAGCGGCTCACCACTTAAGTCGTATTTAATAAAGCTGGACTATGTGGCGGCGCTCGACATAACTCGAGTGGCAATTTCAGCACGTAATGTGGCTGAGAGAGAGAGACAAGTGGTGGCAGGAGACTAGCGAGCGTATGACTGCTCCAGACCACCGCGGCGAACCTACTGACACAAATCTCAGCTCCCTCCTCCCTCTCTCACTCGCTACATACTCAATTATGTACCGAAAGTACCGAATTACCTGCTTTTTGCACTCGCGTTGCACGGTTATTGCAAGAAAACTATCCATCATACAAGGATCGTTATGGTGTCATTCGAAAGCTCTGTTTATGCCCTTTCAGGGATAGATACTTGTTTTACGTTCTGGGTCTTATTTAGGCATGAAAATGATCACGTAAACAGCCCTATTTTGGCTAAAAACACCCCGCTGGGCGGTACACATAAATAAACCGCATAGGCCGCTCGTAAGGTGTTAAAGTGCATCATAACCGTCAAGGGGTTGATAATTACTTGTTTAATTATCTTATATTTGTATAAATTCTATGATATTGTGACTACAAATTCAAGGCGTCTGTAATATTCGATTAAAACGTACACAAAGACTAAATTTGGTTTTAATACATAATAAATAACAAGCAAATTATCACATTTCCGCACACCTATATATTGCCTTGCGGGCCTGATCAAATGATCCCGAGGGCCTGATCAGGCCCCCTGGCCGGACGTTCCCCACCCCTGTTCTAGAGTGTACCTATTTAACATAACTAAAGACAGCACAGTAGAGTTGATCTTGAGAAACACCAGTTTTCTGTAGAGGAATGCGTGTCGTACTGGCTGTCAGTCCTATCCTGTGCTGCGTCTCCCACGATGGGAAAACGTGACAGAGAGAATGTTGGGTCATAGAACCTTCAGCTCTTGTTTCACCTCGCTCATGGTTGCAGAGGTGTGGCCGGCTTTTCGGTTCCTTTGCCTACCTTCCTTCACAATATTCCTGTTGAAGTAAAAATAAGAGGTACGGTAAATAATATTCACAAACATATAATTTATTAAACACATTGTTATTTATGTTCACACTATATTTATTTTTATTATTACCATAATTCACTGTATATGAAGATTACCTTTAACAAAATTACTAGACAACCTGCACCGCATCAGTGGGTAATTATAAATTAGTGGAAAACAATCTATGTATCCGGAAGGGACTGGAGTTCTCGCAGAGAAGCTCCAGTCCTGACATTTTTCTTGACTTACAGTGTGCTGGCTTAATAATCCAATAGGGTTGATAGCCTCTGAAGTCCTATTTTAACTAAAAAAAAAACGATATATCCGAAGGGACTGGAGTTCTTGCAGAGAGGCTCCAGTCCTGACGTTACAGTTCACTTAGTGTGCTTGCTTAATAATCCATTAGGGTTGATAGCCTCTGAAGTCTTATTCTAACTATATACCCACACAAGGGACTGGAGTTTTCGCAGAGAGGCTCCAGTCCTGACGTTATTCTTCACATACAGTGTGGTGGCTTAATAATCCAATAGGGTTGATAGCCTCTGAAGTCCCATTTTAACTAACTTATAATTATATCCAAGGGACTGGAGTTCTCGCATAGAGGCTTCAGTCCTGACGTTATTCTTGACTTAAAGTGTGCTGGCTAATTAATCCATTAGGGTTGATAGCCTCTGAAGTCCTATTTTATCTAACTAACTATATATGCACACCAAGGGACTGGAGTTCTCGAAAAGGGGCTCCCGTCCTGACCTACAGTGTGTTGGCTTAATAATCCAGAAGGGTTATTTGCACGTGAAGTCCTATTTTCACTCGATGACATATCCATAAACCTTTCATCTCAACATTATTTATCTGGCCCTACACCTACTGTATTTATCTGGCCCTACACCTACTGTATTTATCTGGCCCTACACCTACTGTATTTATCTGGCCCTACACCTACTGTATTTATCTGGCCCTACACCTACTGTATTTATCTGGCCCTACACCTACTGTATTTATCTGGCCCTACACCTACTGTATTTATCTGGCCCTACACCTACTGTATTTATCTGGCCCTATACCTACTGTATTTATCTGGCCCTACACCTACTGTATTTATCTGGCCCTACACCTACTGTATTTATCTGGCCCTACACCTACTGTATTTATCTGGCCCTACACCTACTGTATTTTGGCAGTCCTTAAAGTTCAAAAGTACCAAGCTCGCAAAAAAGAAGCCAACAGATTATAGTGTGCTAAGAGTGGTGGACGGAGAGGCTGAGGTGGACAATTAGAGGCCAACACGGACCATCCCCCCACCGTAAGTTGTGGCTGAGACCGACACGACGGCTCACCCAATGGACGGCACCTTCGCACGACAAGTAGAGAGAGAGAGAGAGAGAGAGAGTCAGAAATCTAAGGTAGGGTGGGGTGGAAGGGTAAAGAAACGGGAGAGAGAAAGAGAGTTATTGTACAGTTGCACACATGAACTTTTATACACTCCCTGATTGTATGTATGAAAGCAAAATTAGTATGATTTACTTACAAGAATGCGTTGCTATAAAACTGACAATTTATCATAATAATTAACTACATCCCAAGAAACCGCACTCCTAATTCAGTCATACTATTTTCCTTATATACATAACATCAGGGAGTGTAAACAATTCCTGTGGGCAACTGTGTTACAAGGAATATTTAGCATCTACTGTATAATACCCTGACGTACATTCCAAAGTAACACAATTGGTGAATTAAAGTATATTGCATAGTGCAGTACACTCGATGCACAGTCTATATTGATATACTGCCTACTTGTTTTTAAAACTGCTCTGTTGAAAAAAAACTTGCAAGTTTTAAGGGGACTTGTTCTACGCAGAACTATATTATAAGTGAACAGTTTCAACTATGTTCTGGGGTTGGAGGTCTGGTACTAGTTGGAAGCGTATTGTTCAGGTTACCCCATGCTTCGAATCCAGATGTCACCAATGTAAACATGGAGGTGATCCTGAATAGTCTTCAGTGACAAAGCCCATGGAGTGTAGTGAATAAGCTCTATCCCCCTGGTGTGCCGTCTCACTCAGATGTTAACGAGTTAATGACTCAACAGTATTCCAGAGTAAATTTGATTACTTGTTTCACCTTTCCCATATCCATGTCATTTCATGTTTGTCCTGCCCGTCCTATTCTACAAAGACACTTTTAAAAAGACACAACTCTCACATGTTGGGTCAAGCCCCGATTATTTCATCTCCAGTTCCCTACCTCAGTTATTTGTTTCACTTAAAACAGTTCAATGAATCATGTTGCCCTATAAATATTGAATGCAAACATACCATTCAAGCACATCGTCGACATTAATGTTTTTATTTGTAAGTAGTAAAGAACACTCTGATGAAACAAGAGGAGGTTTCAACAATTGAAAGTAGCTTGTACGATACAGAAGAAGGATTCATGTTTGACAATCATAAGGACATTTCTGATATACGGAGAATTCAAGAAATATCTATTAAAGAGAAGCAAAGTAAATTTTGTAATTCGTTCTTTCAAATCTTCAAAATTAGGAGCTGGATGGCATAAATGAGCTTTTAAATAGATATACTGAGCAAACACGTAAATATTATGTATTGTGCAAATACCTCAACTGGTGAACAAATCAGCGATACAATGAAAGATGACATGACATGACATGAATATACGAAAAGGGAGACAAGCAATCAAATTTGCCCTAGAATACTGTTGGACAATAGAGAATTACACCATAGGATCTCATTAACGTCTGAGTGAGACGGAAACTAAGTATACATAATATATTGTACAGCATACTCCATGGGCTTTGTCACTAAAGGATAGTCAGGGCATTGCGCTACCTCCGTGTTTACATAGACGATTATCTGGATTCGAAAGCTTGGGGAACATGGACGGTACTCGTGTAACTAGTACCAGACCATCAACCCCAGAGGGAACTTCACAACAGTCCACTTATACCAGGTTCCTATTTATATTGCTAGGTGAAACAGAGGCACAGGGCGTAAAGATATATGCCCATATATCTCATCTCGAGGGGGAAGCTAACCCTGATCTGTGAAGCAAGTGAAGGCTATGAAACAAGCCGCACTATCCAATATGCCATGGGGCACCCCAGAAAAATATGACATGACATGAATATAAAACAGATGATGTGACATGACACGACACGGATATAGGAAAGGTGATATAAGCAATAAAATGTATTCTGGAATACTGGTGAGGCATAGAGATTTACATCACAGGTTCTCATTAACGCCTGAGTGAGACGGAACACAAAGGGGATATAGCTTGTTTATTACATTCCTTGGGCTTTGTCACTGAAGGCTAGGCAGGACCTCGCGCCACCCCCTTACTTACAAAAGAGCCATTTGGATTCGAAGGATTGGGTCACCTGGACAGTATCCTTCTAACTAGTACCAGGCGGCTGGATTCGAAGGCTACGGTGACATGAATGGTACCTTTCCAACTAATACCAGACCGCCAACCCCAGAGGGGACTTCACAACCATCTGCTTATACCAGGTTCTTATGTATACTGCTAGGTCAAGCAGAAGCTTGTCCAAATGTGTCTTCCCGAAGGGGGAATCGAACCCCAAACAAATATGCCACGGGACACCCCAGAAAGATTCCCCACAAACTTCTTGTCCAATGCCACTCCTATAAACATGCAGCTAGAATGTATCCATCTCTTTTTGTTTTATTAATTCACTATTTCTCCAGGGTTGTATTAACATAAAATAGATGTCTTGCATCCAGACTTACATGGACACAGTTAGATAAACAAAAAATAATCAAGGAAAAGCCAACGTTAAGAGGAAAACAAATAAATTAAAATAATTTTACTATATTCATAATTATTGTACTCTGAGAGAAATAATGAGAGAACAAACTTGAGTTGTTGAACAAAGTGTACAGAGAAACAATGGATATGTAGGTTAGGAAAAATACTTAATACATATAGGTTACAGTACATAATGATTTGGTCATGTTTAATATACCGTAAACAAATGTAAAATAATGTGCATTAGACATGCCATAGTTACGACGACGCATTTATGTACTGTTTTCTGGTTATTATTGAACGATTATATTCAGATTAGGAAAGATATATAGAAGTCAGAAGGCTAGTTGAAATAGTCTTTACTCTTTTAACTCTCCTAGATCCTTCCTAAATTGTTTAAAAACGTCTAATGAAAAGAAAAATAAATTGTGAAAACGCGGCATAATCCTGAAGGGGTTAAAAGACGTGACATTCCTTCAAAGCATTAGCAAATTATTTTTTTTTTTTTTTTTCTACATTCAAACTACTACCTCTCGGGCATAGGCTGAGAGCCTGTACATTCAACCGCTAATCATTGAACGGTGAAGCCTGTGAGGTCTCGTTCCAGTCTAGGGGATGAGACATGTGAAGCACTTTTAGCTGCAACCAGCCCCTGCCATCTTGCCTTCGCATGATGCATGGGGCTTAGTTGCCCACTCACGGCTAGAAGCAGCCCCATCTCTGAAGCTTCCTCGCTCCAGTGCTTCAATGTCTCACCTCCTAGACTCGGACCCTCACTCTCAGAACGCCACCTATTGAGCAATGAACTCACTAGGCATTGTCCCCGTGTAGCATATTTTTAATATGGGAATATTCATACAGTGCTTTTTAATCAGGGAACAATGAGGGTATTTATTTGGCATTTCGGTGGTCTTTTTGGTTGTTGTTGTTGTTGCTGTCCCCCAGGCTGTCTGGCCGAACAGCCCCAAGGCCCCAAGCAAGGCCAAGGCCATACCCGAGTGCCCCCACAGAACCCTCCATGACTACCACAACAAAATCTGGGTGAATGAAGCCGCTCACAGGCGAGGAGCCAAGGAGGGCGCGGAAACGCCCAGGATACCGAAGCCCCACCAATTCCCTGTGCTCCACAGCAATTATGAAGGGAAAGCTGAGGGGCAAAGGAAAAATGTGACGCTTTGGCTCCCAGTCTGCCAACCTCGAGAGTTGGCAGTAGGTAGGTCAATCCATGGAAGAGACGCACCTACTTGAGATCTAGATAATATACTGTATATATAAAAGGAACAGTTAGAGTAAGCTATGGGTATGGCAGAGAACGCTCAACTCTCACTCTGATAGACCAGCCCATCACCACACTGATACTAGGTACAGCACAAATTCCATCCCAATAATATCTTCCCATTGACATATCGGGATTTGAACCCTGGTCCATTGGATTACCAGTCCAGTGGCAAGACCACTCCACCACACCTCCCCTCCATGGTGATGGGCTGGTCTATCAGAGTGAGAGAAGAGCGATCTCTGCCATACCCATAGCTTACTCTGACTGTTCCTTTTACTTATAAATTTTCTAGATCTCAAGTGACAGCGTCTCATCCATCTCTTCCGTGGATTGACCTCCCCACTGCCAACCTAGAGGTTGGCAGATTGGGACCCAAAGCCTCACATTTTTCCTTTGCCACTCAACTTTCCCTTCATAATTGCTGAGGGGCACAGGGCCTTGGGTGGGGCTTTGGTTTCCCGGGCGTTTTCGCACCCTCCTCAGCTCCCTGCCTTGGAATGGCTTCGGTCACCTGGGCTTCATTAGTGGTAAGCAGGGAGGGTTTTGTGGGGCCGCTCGATTATGGCCTTGGCCTAGCTCGGGACCTTGGGGCTCTTCGGCCAGACAGTTTGGGGAACAGCAACAACAACAACAACCTCCCCTACTGATAGAAGGAAAAATACACTTCGTCAAAAGTAAACTAAGCTTAAGCTTATAAAGTAGGTTAGTGTGTTATGGACACTCTTTCATGAAAAACCCACATATAAAAATAGAAAAATCATGACTAAGGTTTTAAAGGGTGGTATTTGTTTCTGAACACCCTTCTCCTTCATGATTAACCCCATTAGTATTCAAATTTTAAGATTTTCGCCCATTTCTTTGTAAATAATATGACCTTTCGTGCCATTTAAGTGTCGATTTTTCCCTAGTGAGCGGTAGCGAGCATGTAATGTAAGGGAAGCCGGGCTTTGGCCGCTACATTTTTCTACCGAAAAATGTACAAATACATCTCGGAAGGGATCTTTGTGATGATATTTGTGTTTGTTTTATATATTAGTTTGATAGAGGGGACCAAACTAAACACACATACCGGTATATATATATATATATATATATATATATACTGTATATATATATATATATCGGAAATGGGAGCGTTCATGGGGAATCTCAACTTCAGGAGGAAAAGAATGACGAGGGACGTAACAACCAACATCTTTATTACACACATTTTCAAACGTTTCGACATATAGTGTATGCCATCATCAGTGACCTAAAAGTGAACAAAAACGAAAACATTAATTTATTGAGGGATATAAAATTTGTAAATTTAAATCTAAGTAACGCTAAAACCTAAAACTAAATTAAATAAAAGGTATAGATACTAAACAATTAAATGTGAAAACATATGGGGGATTAGGCAACACTTAAGGGGAAAGCAGAAGTCGAAATATTGAGTTTAGGTTGAATTTTCTTAATGTCATGAATTTTTAATAAGTGCCACGGCTGATCAAATATAGGGTAAATTCGCTACTGTTACTAAATCGCTAGCTACTTATGATAGTTATGCTCAGCAGGTATATGGTTTATTGACAGTTACTGACGGGGTGGAAGATAGTCTGGCTAAGGCTGTATTAACATCCTCAAAGTACTCAAGATCTGCCGACATTTCTTCTTCCACATCGTCAGTAACTGTCAATAAACCATATACCTGCTGAGCATAACTATCATAAGTAGCTAGCGATTTAGTAACAGTAGCGAATTTACCCTTTATTTGATCAGCCGTGGCACTTATTAAAAATTCATCAAGATCTCTTAAACATCTATTTAAACTTCCCTTCATCCCTCCCTTAAGAATCTTAAGTTTCTTTAAATCTGTCATCGTTAAGGTCTAATTTTAAGCAACTTAAACTACAATGAGGTCAGACTACAAACCGTTAATCGCTTAGGAATCAACAGCGGCAAACCCCCATTACTTAAGAATGTTACTCAAAAAGAATTACATAATACTTACATCACCCTTAACATAAACTATCGAAAGGAAATTATCTAACTAGACAAAATAATTAAATACTAAATCCATTAAAAGAAAGGGTAAGGTGAAGCACTAATTATTGTAAGCCCTTTATAGGTAAGCCTAGTTGGTTAAGCTACAATCATGAGGTCTGACTATTAACTGTCAATCGCTTAGGAATTAACAAAGACCGACACTCATGACCGCCACTTTAGGCAACTAGGCCTAGGCTATTATGAAATTGAAATATAAAAGGTCACATGAGAACCCTCCCCTCCAGCAAAATAATAATGAGTCCCACAATGACAAAACACAATGATCACCACAGGCACACCACCAAAGCGAAATGAACAGCTACCTCAGACACCTGCAGGCCTAGACTGCCTAGCCGTGCCTAGCTTATGAGCGCAAAATGGTGCCCGACGAAATTACCCCTACCCCAATCTCCAGCCCAGCTAACCCACCAAAAAATGCCAAGGCTCACACGCCCAAAAAAAAACTGGAAACTAGCCCCAAAAAAGATAGGGACGGCGCCTAAATGGTAAAAAACACGAGGGAAGAAGCTGGGTCTAAACTAGGGAACGGCAGTCGGCCTAACAACACGCGAGGCGGCAGCCAGTTGTAAGCCCACAAGCGTCAAGGAAGTAATACAAACGGTACTACGGTAAGGAAGCCTTAGGGCACGAAGGACCATTATTTGTCGGGAATTTAGATAAAGAGGTTAAATTGCATATCACTGGTACATGAAATATCCCAACAAATAGTTATAATATAATTACCAACGAGGTATTCGATGGGTATAATCCAGTCCCCCACCCACGGCTAATTCAATTGCATGACATGTAGGAATGTTCACATAATACAATATCGATACAATGAACTTAGCTTAGAGGACTGGTGATGTAGGACTGTTGTTAATATTGTTACAGATTAATATTTGTAGCACATGGTGAACTGTGGGTTGAGTCAGAGCCGGGGGAGGAGATGTTGGCTGTATGGTGTTGATTGAGAGACTAAAGGGCCGGCGTCCGATCGCTTCGCGAAATTACATATGGCTGCCGGCTCATTATAATTATAACCCATAACTTGGTTTCATAATACATCTAGAGCTGATATAGATATTTATACATTACAGTTAATATTTAACCTAACTTAAGAATAAACTACAATACACAAAGAACCAGCCGAAATCGTACAAGCGATACGATACCGCCAAATTCAAATGTCCTATTGGACCAAAACCTGTCGGGATCATTACCCTATTCCCGACAAAGGGATTCCAAAATTATCAAGTTTATAGAAGAGCAACTATCAATGATTTTAAAGTTGTCCTTGTTTAGCGGAAATTTACATACCTTAGTGCAATGGTCCCTCACAGCTGAGTGAGGAGGGTTTGTGAATGGTTGACCCGTCCTGTAAGACTGACCTAAATGCTCATCAACTCGAGTCTTAAGTGAGCGAACAGTGCTGCCCACATATCCCGCTTGGCAACTGGGACAATTAAAACTATAAACAAACAATTGACGAGCGTAGGTTGTCTGGCAGGCGCTCTTTAAAATGAAAAAATTAACCAATTGTGAACTTATTAACAGGTATGAATTTAAAGATCTTGTCTGGGTAAAATTTAAGTAAGGTAATCTCAAGAGACGTTATTATTTTCTTGGTCCAGTCACCTAGATAAGGAATGCAAAAATAAATAACCTCCTTACTTGCAGTGGGAATAGATATTTTGGGTTGGAATTTCTTGTTTAGGAATCTGCCTAGTTGTTTATCAAAGAATGATCCAGTATATCCATTAATACTAAAATACTTCCTCAACAAGTTAACTTCATTATGGAACAAAAAATAATTAGATGAGAGGCTAAACGCTCGATGGAGGAGAGTCTTGATGCTATTTAGTTTAAAATTAAAATGACAGAAACTGAAAACACTATATATAAACTATTTATAAAAACTATATATATATATATATATATATATACTGTATATATATATATATATATATAGGGGAGGTGTGGCGGAGTGGTCTTGCCACTGGACTGGTAATCCAAAGGTCCCAGGTTTAAATCCCGATTTGTTAATGGGAGACATTATTGGGATTGAATTTGTGCTGTACCTAGTATCAGTGCATTACCACAAAGCCCACCGAAATGCCAAAAAATTACCCTCATTGTTCCCTGTTTAAATAGGAGTGTATGAATATTCCCATTTCTTAAATATGCTACAGGGGGACAATGCCTATTGAGTTCATTGCTCAATAGGTGGCGTTCTGAGAGTGAGGGTCCGAGTTGAGGAGGTGAGACAGTGAAGCATAAAGGCAAAGCAGCCTCAGAAGTGGGACTGCTTCGAGCAATGAGTGAGCAACCAAGAGCCGCGCGTCTGCGATGGCAGGTTGGCGAGGGCTGGTTATAGCTAGTGCTTCACTTGTCTCACTTCCTAGGCTGGAACAAGACCTCACGGGCTTCACCGTGTTGAACGGTGAATGTGCAGGCTCTCAGCCTATGCCCGAGAGGGAGTAGCTGGAATATAGAATTTAAAAAAAAAAAAAAAAAAAAAAATATATATATATAATTATATAACGGTACTAACAACAAATATATCAATAAATTCAATATCGTCCCCTTAACCACATTTGTGCCTGGTTCTCCAAAATGGTGGGAGGGTGTAAAAGTTATCCGATGTGTTTTCATAATCCTGTCCGGGCCAGAGCGAGTTGTTCTCATGCGTCGCACAGCCTCGCCAGATTTCATTACCGGCCTCGTAAATATGCCAACAGAACAAGCAGCCTCGTTTACGTCACACGGAGAGATGGCTCGGAGAGAGAGAGAGGGGGGATAGACTTACATAGATACACTGGCCAAACAGACCGGTGGTCACGACTTAATACTAGAATAGGTTACAAAATTCAGTAAGAGAGAGAGAGAGAGAGAGAGAGAGAGAGAGAGAGAGAATATATATGAGATTAGTTAATGAGGGACTGAAAATATGATGCAAGTCTTTACCAGAATATCAAAGATTCGGAGAAGTAGAAGGTGTATAGAAGAGAGCATTTAGTGAAACATAAGAAATCAAGGAAAAGGGAATAGTTACACGCTTGTAAAATATTATTTGTAAACAAGTTTGTTTGTATTCATAGCACAATACAGTATATACAGTACTATAAATTATACTTGAAATCAACACAATTATAAGTTTATGTTATTAACTTTGCAAATTGAGTATAACCAATTACAAATATTCAACCTGTATAAGATGCACTGATAAGATAAGATGTTATAGATATCCATGTACATAGCATGACATTGGTATAACCAATGATTATGGATTACAATGCATAATATAAATTACGAGAGGTACATTTGTTTTAATAACAGTAGTATGTTTATTTTCTGCCAACATTTTACGTTGTAAATTGTGTGAGTGTCAGTGTCTAGCTCTGTTCTTTCTGTATTGTGTTCATAATATCAAGATATCTTAAAACGCATCTCGATTTAGTTTAGCAACTGGTTGCATAGGGTACTCACACTTAAGTGAATACAATTGAAATGAAGATTTATTGAGACCCTATCTATTTGTATTTCCCTTAACCCGTACAGCCCCAGCGACGCGCCTGACGCGTCGGCGATGTATGTAACGCACAGCCCCAGAGACGCGCCTGGCGCGTCGCCCCAATTGCGCCGACCGTGACCTCAGGTGTAGCCACTCAAGAGGGCTCAGATTTGTATGGGAACTGTGTACGTATCCCACGCACCCGTGCCGATGGTTGAAAACTCTCAAAGTCCACGTGCGTGCGCGCGAGCGCGCAATAACCTGGTTTTTTGGGATAATTGCCTTCAATTTTTTACTCTTATAAAATCCGTTTTCGGGGGCTCTGTAGGACCATTTTTTAAGCTTTTTGAGCGGTTTTTCGTGGTTTTTCCTTCATTCCTAACCCATTCGCTATTGTTTCTGGAATAAAACCATTTTTTGAAAACCGGCCGGGTTCTGGTGCGCAAACATTACAAAACTAGCCGGGGCTCCACGGGTTAAATCTTTACCTCAAGGTCACACGTCACCTATCACATCCTGCGTCACCAGCAGCTCCTCTACGTCACCTATCATTCCCCTGCCACCCCCCCCCCCCATTGTTACATGATTAGTCATACGCCACTCCCACATATCACTAGAAGCCTTTCACACTCCATGACACCACCCCCTAGTAACCTAAACTCCACACCACCACCTTCATGCCACCCCTTCACTGTCTTGTCACCCATTTATGTTAGCTCTCATTTATTTTTATTTTTTTAGTTCATCTCCATATTTGCACGTTTGTCCTCGCACCTTTGCTTTCTCATCCCTATATTAACCCTTGTCTAGCGGGGTTTTTTGGGCTATTTTGGGCATATTCAGGCCATCTTGAATGATCAATCAAGTATCTGCATGAAAATAAATGTATCCAGCAAAAAACTAGGCGCTACAAGCTTCAAAATGAGACCAGAACGAGCTACGTAGCACTCGTCGTTTTGATGCAGTGGTACCACCAACATGGGAGTTTAGCGTATAGCGGCATATTTTTTCCAGCTACACTCACTACTGGCTACACTGCCGGCCTCTCGAGAACAGAGGTACCGTGAGTCGGTGGGCGGCGGTAAGCCCTGGGTGTCGGCCGTGTGGCCTGCTGTGCTCCCGGCCATTTGCACTCGATTTTAACCCTTTAAAAGCCTTAATAATGCTCCTAACTTGCTGCTTTTTAGATACAGACTTAAGTCGGGCCCCGCTCTTTAAGTGTTAACTCCAGCCCATCCTTTTCCAACTTTCGTCCAATCATGCTGGTATCAGATTCATGCCTCGTGTTGTACTCCCACGCAGCGCCCTTCCTTCCTCCACCTTCATACTCAACCCACCATCATCGTAACCCTCCCAAGTTTAACCCTCACCAACACAAAACCTTTTAAAACAATCAAAATAATTCAGATTTAGTCACACTTCAGTATGTCCGCGTTTTCAAGACCAGGACTTTGTAACATATCTTCAGCTGACACGCGACGTAAAATTCAAAATACCGGAATGTTTGAGGAGTGTGAGCTTTGGAAAAATAATATGGGGCACATGGAATACATTTCCTCGGGGACGAACCGAGATCATGCAAGTTCTCTTAGGTATTTTAGGGTCGGGGTAACAGAGACGCCATGAGAAGATAGCATCATGTGAGCAAACAAAGATCTGACGTACTGGAGGGAAACATTGTAATTCCATCGGACTGATAACCGGTAGTGGAGGGAGTCACAAAATCTCGACCCGACCCGCCAGCGACCCACACTGTCAGTTTCGTGACCTACACTTCAGTTGTAGTGTCTCTTTTGATCTACATGACTGTGTCGTGTATTAATTCCTTTCTTGTCCTATTGATGAACATAATTGAGTTCTATATCATTCCTTCCGTGCCTACGTATTATGCACAATACTGTATATGATTCGCCCTGCACATTCACAAACCATTGTATGTAAACAATCATTTGGAATTTTATCGAACCCAATACGAGATAATACAGTACTGTATAATATCCCAAATACTTCATAGTTTGGCTTTAACACCTTACGAGCGGCCTATGCGGTTTATTTATATGTACCGCCCAGCGGGGTGTTTTTAGCCAAAATAGGGCTAATTACGTGATCATTTTCATGCCTAAATAAGACCCAGAGCGTAAAACAAGTACCTATCCCTGAAAGGGCATAAACAGAGCTTTCGAATGACACCATAACGATCCTTTTATGATGGCTAGTTTTCTTGCAATAACCGTGCAACGCGAGTGCAAAAAGCATGTAATTCGGTACTTTCCCCATATAATTCAGTATGTAGCGAGTGAGAGAGGGAGGAGGGAGCTGAGATTCGTGTCAGTAGGTTCGCCGCGGTGGTCTGGAGCAGTCATATGCTCGCTAGTCTCCTGCCACCACTTGTCTCTCTCTCTCAGCAACATTACGTGCTGAAATTGCCACTCGACCTATGTCGAGCGCCGCCACATAGTCCAGCTTTATTTAACTCGACTTATATGGTGAGCCGCTAATTAAGGGGGTTCATAAATTCAAAATTATGTCTACTTGTTAAAGCTTGTGTTCATACAACTATGCAATAATCGATTTAATGGTTTTAAATGCTTAGCAAAATCACCACTACACTCGCCCACCACCATCACAACTACACTCACCCACCACCATCACAACTACACCCACCCACCACCATCACAACTACACTCACCCACCACCATCACAACTACACTCACCCACCACCATCACAACTACACTCACCCACCACCATCACAACTACACTCACCCACCACCATCACAACTACACTCACCCACCACCATCACAACTACACTCACCCACCACCATCACAACTACACCCACCCACCACCATCACAACTACACTCACCCACCACCATCACAACTACACTCACCCACCACCATCACAACTACACTCACCCACCACCATCACAACTACACTCACCCACCACCATCACAACTACATTCACCCACCACCATCACAACTACACTCACCCACCACTATCACAACTATACTCACCCACCACCATCACAACTACACTCACCCACCACCATCACAACTACACTCACCCACCACTATCACAACTACACTCACCCACCACCATCACAACTACACCCAACCACCACCATCACAACTACACTCACCCACCACCATCACAACTACACTCACCCACCACCATCACAACTACATTCACCCACCACCATCACAAATACACTCACCCACCACCATCACAACTACACTCACCCACCACCATCACAACTACACTCACTCACCACCATCACAACTACACTCACCCACCACCATCACAACTACACTCACCCACCACTATCACAACTACACTCACCCACCACCATCACAACTACACTCACCCACCACTATCACAACTACACTCACCCACCACCATCACAACTACACTCACCCACCACCATCACAACTACACTCACCCACCACCATCACAACTACATTCACCCACCACCATCACAACTACACTCACCCACCACCTTCACAACTACACTCACCCACCACCATCACAACTACACTCACTCACCACCATCACAACTACACTCACCCACCACCATCACAACTACACTCACCAACCACTATCACAACTACACTCACCCACCACCATCACAACTACACCCACCCACCACCATCACAACTACACTCACCCACCACCATCACAACTACACTCACCCACCACCATCACAACTACACTCACCCACCACCATCACAACTACACTCACCCACCACCATCACAACTACACTCACCCACCACCATCACAACTACACTCACCCACCACCATCACAACTACACCCACCCACCACCATCACAACTACACTCACCCACCACCATCACCACTACACTCACCCACCACCATCACAACTACACTCACCCACCACCATCACAACTACACCCACCCACCACCATCACAACTATACTCACCCTCCACCATCACCACTACACTCACCCACCACCATCACAACTACACTCACCCACCACCATCACAACTACACCCACCCACCACCATCACAACTACACTCACCCACCACCATCACAACTACACCCCCCCACCACCATCACAACTACACTAACCCACCACCATCACAACTACACTCACCCACCACCATCACAACTACACTCACCCACCACCATCACCACTACACTTACCCACCACCATCACAACTACACTCACCCACCACCATCACAACTACACCCACCCACCACCATCACAACTACACCCACCCACCACCATCACAACTACACTCACCCACCACCATCACCACTACACTCACCCACCACCATCACAACTACACTCACCCACCACCATCTCAACTACACCAACCCACCACCATCACAACTACACTCACCCACCACCATCACAACTACACCCACCCACCACCATCACAACTACACTCACCCACCACCATCTCAACTACACTCACCCACCACCATCACAACTACACTCACCCACCACCATCACAACTACACCCACCCACCACCATCACAACTACACTCACCCACCACCATCACAACTACACTCACCCACCACCATCACAACTACACCCACCCACCACCATCACAACTACACTCACCCACCACCATCACAACTATACTCACCCACCACCATCACAACTACACCACCCACCACCATCACAACTACACTCACCCACCACCATCACAAACTCACTCACCCACCACTATCACAACTACACCCACCCACCACCATCACAACTACACTCACCCACCACCATCACAACTACTCACCCACCACTATCCCAACTACACCCACCCACCACCATCACAACTACACTCACCCACCACCATCACAACTACACTCTCCTACCACCATCACAACTACTCACCCACCACTATCACAACTACACCCACCCACCACCATCACAACTACACTCTCCTACCACTATCACAACTACACCCACCCACCACCATCACAACTACACTCACCCACCACCATCACAACTACACTCACCCACCACCATCACAACTACACTCACCCACCACCATCACAACTACACTCACCCACCACCATCACAACTACACTCACCCACCACCATCACAACTACACTCACCCACCACCATCACAACTACACTCACCCACCACCATCACAACTACACTCACCCACCACCATCACAACTACACTCTCCTACCACTATCACAACTACACCCACCCACCACCATCACAACTACACTCACCCACCACCATCACAACTACACTCACCCACCACCATCACAACTACACTCACCCACCACCATCACAACTACACTCACCCACCACTATCACAACTACACTCACCCACCACCATCACAACTACACTCACCCACCACCATCACAACTACACTCTCCTACCACTATCACAACTACACCACCCACCACCATCACAACTACACTCACCCACCACCATCACAACTACACTCACCCACCACCATCAAAACTACACTCACCCACCACCATCTCAACTACACTCACCCACCACCATCACAACTACACTCACCCACCACCATCACAACTACACCCACCCACCACTGCAACAACTACACTCACCCTCCACCAACACAATTACACCCACCCACCACCATCACAACTACACTCACCCACCACCATCACAACTATACTCACCCACCACCATCACAACTACACTCACCCACCATCATCACAACTACACTCACCCACTACCATCACAACTACACTCACCCACCACCATCACAACTACACTCACCCACCACCATCACAACTACACTCACCCACCACACCACTCACTCACTACCAACAACTACACCCACCACCATCACAACTACACTCACCCCCACCATCACAACTACACTCACCCACCACCATCACAACTACACTCACCCACCACCATCACAACTACACCCACCCACCACCACATCACACACTACTACCACCATCACAACTACTACCACCACCATCACAACTACTACCACCACCATCACAACTACTACCACCACCATCACAACTACTACCACCACCATCACAACTACTATCACCCACCACCATCACAACTACACTCACCCACCACCATCACAACTACACTCACCCACCACCATCACAACTACACTCACCCACCACCATCACAACTACACACCCACCCACCACACAACTACACTCACCCACCACCATCACAACTACACCCACCCCCACCACCATCAAACTACACTCACCCACCACATCACAACTACACTCACCCCCACCATCAACACACTAACCCACCACCATCACAACTACACACCCACCACCATCACAACTACACTCACCCACCACCATCACAACTACACTCACCCACCACCATCACAACTACTCACCCACCATCAACAACTACACCCACCCACCATCATCACAACTACACCCACCCACCACCATCACAACTACACTCACCACACCTCACAACTACACCACCCACCCCAACTACACCACCCACCACCATCACAACTACACTCACCCACCACATCACTACACTCACCACCACCATCACAACTCACACCACCACACAACTACACACCCACCACCATCACACTCACCCACCACCATCACAACTACACTCACCCACCACCATCACAACTACACTCACCCACCACTATCACAACTACACTCACCCACCACCATCACAACTACACTCACCCACCACTATCACAACTACACTCACCCACCACCATCACAACTACACTCACCCACCACCATCACAACTACACTTACCCACCACCATCACAACTACATCCACCCACCATCATCACCACTACACTCACCCACCACCATCACAACTACACTCACCCACCACCATCACAACTACACCCACCCACCACCAACACAACTACACTCACCCTCCACCAACACAACTACACCCACCCACCACCATCACAACTACACTCACCCACCACCATCACAACTATACTCACCCACCACCATCACAACTACACTCACCCACCACCATCACAACTACATTCACCCACCACCATCACAACTACACTCACCCACCACCATCACAACTACACTCACCCACCACCATCACAACTACACCCACCCACCACCATCACAACTACACCCACCCACCACCATCACAACTACACTCACCCACCACCATCACAACTACACTCACCCACCACCATCACAACTACACTCACCCACTACCAAACACAAACTCACCACATAAATAATGGAGGTGGCATTTGACGTTTAATCAAAGAAAGTCTTAACCCGACCCACATGTCAAAACCTCAAATTGTGAACGTCGACACATTTTCTGTGCTAATAAAGAATACTAAAGGTACAAAAATAATACTTGCATTAATTATTATGTTCCTTCCAACAACCAACAATACTCCTAAAATCGATTAATGAAATTTACAAACACATGTGGCAGTCCGTGGACTCGAACCCAGGATGCTCACACCGAAAATCAACACCTTATACATCGCACCACGAAGAAAGTTAAAGGTTGGTGGACACTGCCTACGATTTATTATGCAACTTCGAATCCAATATACAGATTTCCTGCTTAATTAGTGCAAACTGACCGAAACAATTATGAGCAAATTGCAGACGTAAGTCAGTAAGTAAGTAATTGCAAGATACCATAATTTTTGACGACTTCAATTTACCTGTGACCAGGTGGGGACATAGTATTACTTCCCACTCTGGAGAAGACCTGTATGCAAACTTTCAAGAGACTTCGCTCTATCAATTTGTTAGATCTCCAACCCATGGAAATAACGGCCTTGACCTTGTACTTTCAACAGAAGAAGAATTGGTAGAGAATTTAAATATCGGTGATGAATTCAGTAACAGCGACCATCATGCGATAACTTTCAGTTTAAAGTTTACTGGTAATGAACCAAATAGCAGCATCGAGAAAGTCCCTAATTTCAAAAAAGCAAACTTTCGTAAACTTAGAGCAATGTTTAAAGAAACTGACCAGAGCATTCTAATTAACAACAACGACATAAATACATCTTGGGAATTATTTGCAAACACTTACCTAAAAGCAGTGCAGGACTACATACCATCGAAAATAAAGGGAACAGGCCATAATGATAAGCCTAAATGGTGGAATACAGATATTTCAGACTGTTTGCTTGCTAAAAGATTGCTAATGATAGTTTAAAATCCTCACAAATGACGAAGAATGGGTGACATTTGTAGAACTACGATGCAAATCCAAAAAGTTAATTAAGCAAAGTAAAAAGACCCTGGAGTTACAAAACCGAAAGAATTCTATAGTTATATCAGAAAGAAGAAAGTAGTTACTTCAACTGTTGGACCATTAGTCGATGAAAATGGAGAATACGCCAAAGATGAAATACAAATTAGTAAATCCCTCAATACCTTCGTTCCATCAGTTTTTACAATAGAAGACCTCGGTGATATGTCTGCAAAATCGCCGATTCAGATTGATAAGTCTGATGTTCTAAGCAATATCACCATTACAGAGAGAGAAGTATTAAAAGGTTTACATAAACTCAAGGTAAATACATCGCCTGGACCTGATACAATCTCACCTAGAGTTCTAAAGGAACCTAAGGATGAGCTCTCCAAACCACTGACATTGCTATTCAATAAATCCTTGCAGTCTGGAACTATGCCTGGTCAGTGGAAGCTAGCCAACGTAACTTTCTAGAATTAATGAATGGGGACAAAAGAATCTAGTTTCCTTTAATGCACAGAAAACCAAGTACATTCAATTTTCTAACCGACAGAATCTCACTGACTCCCATATATTTTGTAATGATGTAAATATTCCCACTTCCCCTAGTATTGACATTCTCGGTGTAACATTAACTACTAACTTGAGCTGGATACATTATGTTAGAAGCATTGCTAAGAATGCCTCTAAAAAACTGGGACTCCTGTACAGAGTTCGAGAATTCTTCACTGACGAGCAGTTGGCCGTAATATATAAAAGTCATGTGCGTTCTCAGATGGATTACTGTTCACCTCTGTGGGGTGGAAGTGGAGTGGTTGCATTGAGGCAGTTGGACAAAATTCAAAATAAAGCTATTAGATTAATCAATAACCCTGCAATCACACAGGACCTTCCTACATTATCCATACGAAGAAACGTTGCATCCCTTGCATTATTCTACAGATATTTTCACAGCAATTGTTCCGAGGAACTTGCTTCAATTGTGCCGCCTCTCCACATCTTTCCCGTAGAACTAGGGCAGCTGAGAGCGCCCATGAATTTACACTTTCTCCTCCACAATGCAGAACTTCTGCTTATCAGAATTCATTTATCCCCAGAGCTACTACTCTTTGGAATTCACTTCCCTCGAATTGCTTTCCACAAACTTACAATCTACAAATGTTTAAATCCAGTTGTTACAAACATTTTATGAATGGAGGATGCCTTTAGGCACATGGACCTTTTTGTTTTATCTGTGTTTTTCCTTCCTCCGTTCATTGTCTCTTAACAAAAAAAAAAAAAAAAAAAAACGATATTAAAAAAAGGTAGCAAATCCCTACCCAGTAACTTATTATTATCCAATTAGCTTATTATCAGTTGTATGTAAAATGCTAGAAACACTCATAATAGACAAACTCGTAAATCACTTAGAGGAAAATAACATACTTCAAGATACTCAACACGGCTTTCAAAACAAAGGTTCCTGCTAAACAAACCTCTTAGATTTTTTCCACGATATCCTCAAACTCTATGGTGAGAGTAAAGCTGTAGATATTATATACCTTGATTTTCAAAAGGCCTTTGACAAAGTTCCCCACAAACGTTTACTTCTAAACTAAAAGAGCATGGAATACAAGACGGTGTGTTGAAATGGATAGAAAATTGGCTCAGCGACAGAAAGCAAGGTGTAGTCATAAACAATAAGGCATCTAAATGGACCGATGTAAGTAGCGGGGTACCCCAGGAATCGGTAATAGTACCAATTATCTTTCTAATTTACATCAACGACATAGATGAGGGTCTTACCTGTACAATCTCAAAGTTTGCCGACGATACACAAATTGCAAATAGCGTACTTTCAAAAGAACAAGTTGACGGTATGCAACACAATCTAGATAAGTTGTCATGTTGGGCCCAAATTTGGCAAATGAGTTTCAATGCGGATAAATGTAAAGTACTACATATAGAATACTGAAATGAGAAAGCAAACTATTCGATGAATGGCACTCAGCTTAAGAGTGTAGACAGAGAAACCTATCTGGGAGTAACAATATCGAGTAACCTAAAACTGAGTCAACAATGTTCAGAAGTTGTTAAGGCAAACAAAATAATTGGCTTTATAAGCAGGTAATTTGAGCATAAATCCAAAGAAGTTATCCTAATTCATTAAAATTCCTTAGTCCGCCCTCTTCTTTAACCACTAACTGTCGGCGAGCAACATAAGTCGAGTTAAATAAAGCTGGACTATGTGGCGGCGCTCGACATAGGTCGAGTGGCAATTTCAGCACTTAATGTTGCTGAGAGAGAGAGACAAGTGGTGGCAGGAGAGTAGCGAGCGTATGACTGCTCCAGACCACCGCGGCGAACCTACTGACACGAATCTCACCTCCCTCCTCCCTCTCTCACTCGCTATATACGGAATTGTATGGGGAAAGTGCCTAATTACATGCTTTTTGCACTCGCGTTGCACGGTTATTGCAAGAAAACTAGCCATCATAAAAGGATCGTTATGGTGTCATTCGAAAGCTCTGTTTATGCCCTTTCAGGGATAGATACTTGTTTTACGTTCTGGGTCTTATTTAGGCATGAAAATGATCACGTAAACAGCCCTATTTTGGCTAAAAACACCCCGCTGGGCGGTACATATAAATAAACCGCATAGGCCGCTCTTAAGGTGTTAATACTGCGTTTAATCCTGGTGCCCTTATTACCAAAAAGATATAAACAAGCTAGAACGAGTTCAATGTAGAGTTACCAAAATTATCTATCCTAAAGAACAAACCATACGAGCAGCGTCTTAGAGAATTTAATCTATTTCCTTTAACCCAGCGCAGATTAAGAGGCGACTTAATTCAAGTGTTCAAAGTCATCAAAAGCATCGACAATATGAACTGCAGTAAGTTGTCGGGAATAGGGTAATGATCCCGACAGTTTTAGGTCCAATAGGACATTTGAATTTGGCGGTATCGTATCGCATGTACGATTTCGGCTGGTTGTTTGTGTATTGTAGTTTATTCTTAAGTATAGGTTAAATATTAACTGTAATGTATAAATATCTACATCAGCTCTAGATGTATCATGAAACCAAGTTATGGGTTATAATTATTATGAGCCGGCAGCCATATGTAATTTCGCGAAGCGATCGGACGCCGGCCCTTTAGTCTCTCAATCAACACCATACAGCCAACATCTTCCCATCCCCCCCCCCCCCCCCCCCCCCCGGCTCTGACTCAACCCACAGTTCACCATGTGCTACAAATATTAATCTATAACAACAGTCCTACATCACCAGTCCTCTAAGCTAAGTTCATTGTATCGATATTGTATTATGTGAACATTCCTACATGTCATGCAATTGAATTAGCCGTGGGTGGGGGACTGGATTACACCCATCGACTAACTACGTCGTTGGTAAATATATTATAACTATTTGTGGGGATATTTCATGTACCAGTGATATGCAATTTAACCTCTTTATCTAAATTCCCGACAAATAATGGTCCTTCGAACCCTAAGGCTTCCTTACCGTAGTACCGTTTTGTTTACTTCCTTGACGCTTGTGGGCTTACAAATAGCTGCCGCCTCGCGCGTTGTTGGGCCGACTGCCGTTTCCCTAGTATAGACCCGGCTTCTTCCCTCGTGTTTTTTTCCATTTAGGCGCCGTCCCTATCTTTTTTGGGGCTAGTTTCCAGGGTTTTTTGGGCGTGTGATCCTTGGCGTTTTTTGGTGGGTTAGCTGGGCTGGAGATTGGGGTAGGGGTAATTTCGTCGGGCACCATTTCGCGCTCATAGGCTAGGCTAGGCTAGGCTAGGCAGGTTAGGCCTGCAGGTGTCTGTGGTAGCTGTTCATTTCGCTTAGGTGGTGGGCCTGTGATGTTCGTTGTGTTTTGTCATTATGAGACTCTTTTCTTAATTTTGCCGGTGGGGAGGGTTCTCATGTGACTCATTTAATTAAATTTTATAGCCTAGTTGCCTAATTACGGTCATGGGGTTCGGTCTCTGTTGATTCGTAAGAGATTGACAGCCAACAGACCTCATGATTGTGGGATGGGCAGCTGGGCTAGGCCTAATACTTATTACTAGTCAGTTCTTTTCATTTACCCTTCTTTCTCTAGCCCTAGTTTGTTTCTGCTATTTGTCAATTTGCTCAATTAATTCATCCTACTGCAGCTAGTAGCCTAATGACCGTTTCCAAATTGGGAGTGGCAATGCTATTGCCACATTTTTTAATTAAAATTAATTTGTGTAATTTTTTTTTTCTTTTTTTCTATGTGATTGAGGGAGGCAAAAGACATTACTGCCTATAGCGAGTGCCTCCCCCATAGTTGAAAGAGTGACAGGGCCAAAATCAAGGGACGTTCGAGCCAAAATGCCTGGACACACGGAGTTTGAAGCAATTTAAGTCATAGGAAGAGGGAAAGACTGATTCTGGGAGAGAGTTCCAGAGCTCAGCTGTTGAGTAGAAGAAAGTTTGAGAGTAACGTTTCACTCTTGGGTTGGAGAGTTGCACAGAGTAGGGGTGAGATTGAGTTGCAAGACGGGTACCACGTGCCCTACGTAAAGGAGGTGGTATGCACTGGGATAGCTCTGAAGAACACTGATTATTATAGTAGTGATAGAATAGCGAGAGAGATGCAACATTGCGGCGGAGAGAGAGAGAGATTGCAGAGAGTTGGTGAGTGGACGGGAGTTAATGATACGAAAGGCCTTCCTTTCAACTTTGTCTAGGAGAGCGGTGTGAGAGGAACCTCCCCACACATGTGAACAACACTCAATACAAGGGCGCACTATGCCCCTGTACAGAGCAAGAAGCTGTGCTGGGGAAAAGAACCCCCTAAGGCGGTTGAGCACACCCAGCTTCTGGGAGGCTGCCTTAGCAAGACTGGTAATATGGTCCTTCCAAATGAGAGCAGAAGAAAGAGAGACACCAAGAATATTGAGAGAAGATAAACGGTTGATTTTTGTATTGTTGAAGAATAAGGGATAGTCCGCTGGGAGATCCTGATGGGTAGATAGATGGAGAAATTGGGTTTTGGAAGCATTAAAGTTAACAAGGTTTTCTCTGCCCCAATTGGAAATAGTATTTAGATCAGAATTTAAGAGTTCTATGGCTTCATTACGTTTGTCGTTGAGGAATTGCTGGCTGGGGCGTTCTGAAAAACTAATGGAGTAGTGTAAGGTTGAGTCGTCTGTGTATGAATGGATGGGAATTAAGGTACAGTTAAGGAGATCATTTATAAAAATTAGAAAGAGAATAGGAGATAGGACAGAGCCCTGAGGAACACCGGAGTTTATAGGGTGAGGAAGTGAACAATGGCTGTCCGCAACCGCGGTTATGGAAAGGCCGGAAAGGAAATTAGAGATAAAGGCACAGATGGAGGGATAGAAACCGAAGGAGGGTAGTTTAGAAATTAAAGATTTATGCCAGACTCTATCGAAGGCTTTCGATATGTCTAGTGCAATAGAAAAAGTCTCACCGAAATCCCGAAAGCAGGATGACCAAGAGTTAGTAAGATATGAAAGAAGATCACCAGTAGAGCGACCCTTAACCCGGCAAGCGCGATAGGCCTCACGGAAGGCTTCCTATAGGGAACGCGATAGGCCTCACGGAAGCAGGACCATAAAAAAAGCCTTCCATAAAAAAAAAGGGCCTATCAAAACAAAGGAATTTGTCTCTAGGTGAGATAATTCCCCTCCAGTACTCATCCATGTAAATCTCACCCACCCCCCTCCCCTCCTTCCCCACCTTATTCCCCCTCCCTCCCCTCCTCAATTATCACCTATTTTTCCTCTTATTATCATCATTTATCGGTTATTTTTCTCTCCCGCGATAATGTAGCACAAGTGGGTTGCATAAAAGATCGTTATGCAACACCCAGACACCGGCACACACCGCCCCGCTCTCCTCAGTTGACTCCCAGACAGCGAGAGGGGAAGGCTGCCTGTCTCTCTCTCTCGCCTGAGATTATGACCGGGTGGCCAATATCTTCGTTTTTCACCACCCAAATGCTTTTCCCACTTATTTTAGCACTCTTGAAGGTTCATATATACATCATATATGTAAAATAAAAGCATACCGAAAACAAATAATGGTTTATATTGTAAATATAACGAATTCTGTCAGAATCCAGGGCTAGAAATGCACAAATAACTACCCTAGCACCTACTGTCATATCGCGCTTGTCAGGTTAAGGAAGCCATACTGGCGATCTGAGAGCAGATTATGAGAAGAGAAATGCTTAAGAAATTTGGAAGCAAGAATAGTTTCAAAAACTTTAGAAAGACAAGAGATGAGAGCAATTGGACGATAGTTGGAGGGTTGAGAGCGGTCACCCTTCTTTGGGACAGGTTGAATGTGAGCAAACTTCCAGCATGAAGGGAAGATGTTAGAGGATAGACAGAGACGAAAGAGTTTGCCTAGGCAGGGAGTCAGCACGGAAGCACAGTTTTTGAGAACAACAGGAGGAACACCGTCCGGACCGTACGCCTTATTAGTGTTAAGCCCAGAGAGGGTAGAAAGTACATCTTTAGACGAGATTAGGATATTAGGCATAAGTAAGAGAGAGGAGGGCGGAGAGGGAGGAATAGCACCGGAATCATCCAAGGTGGAGTTTCTAGCAAAAGTTTGAGTGAAGAGTTTAGCTTTGTCAGAGGAAGAAGTGATGGTTGTGCCATCAGAGTGGGAAAGTGGAGGGAAAGACGAGGAAGAGAAATTGTTGGAGAGGTTTTTGGCTAGATGCCAGAAAGCTTGGGAAGAGCTAGAGTTGGATAGTTCAGTGCATTTATTATTGATGAAAGAGTGTTTGGCAAGTCGAAGAACAGATTTGGCTTGATTCCGGGCAGAAACATATGAAGAATGAGAGTCTTGAGTTCTAACACCTTACGAGCGGCCTATGCGGTTTATTTATGTGTACCGCCCAGCGGGGTGTTTTTAGCCAAAATAGGGCTGTTTACTTGATCATTTTCATGCCTAAATAAGACCCAGAACGTAAAACAAGTATCTATCCCTGAAAGGGCATAAACAGAGCTTTCGAATGACACCATAACGATCCTTGTATGATGGATAGTTTTCTTGCAATAACCGTGCAACGCGAGTGCAAAAAGCAGGTAATTCGGTACTTTCGGTACATAATTGAGTATGTAGCGAGTGAGAGAGGGAGGAGGGAGCTGAGATTTGTGTCAGTAGGTTCGCCGCGGTGGTCTGGAGCAGTCATACGCTCGCTAGTCTCCTGCCACCACTTGTCTCTCTCTCTCTCAGCCACATTACGTGCTGAAATTGCCACTCGACCTATGTCGAGCGCCGCCACATAGTCCAGCTTTATTTAACTCGACTTAAGTGGTGAGCCGCTTTTTAAGGGTTAAGGCGTCGGTACCGTTTGAATGCTTCCTCCTTATTGCGGACAGCAGTAGAACAGGCGTGAGTAAACCAAGATTTTTTAGCATTAGTCTGAGAGAAAGAGAATGGAATGTATGCTTCCATGCCCGATAGGATTACCTCGGTAATGCGTTCAGCACTCTCCGAGGGTTCCCCGGCCACGGAAGCAGAAATCATTCCATGGGAAATCAAAGAAGTACTGCCGGAGAGCCTCCCAGTCAGCAGCACCAAAGTGCCACAAGCGCCGCCGGCTAGGAGGATCGGGTGGCCGTAATGGAGAGATAGGACAGGTGACAGAGATAAGTTTATGGTCGGAGGAGCCCAGAGGAGAGAAAAGATCGACAGTATAACAAGAAAGGTTAGAAGTTAGAAACAAGTCAAGAATGTTGGGCCGATCTCCGATGCGATCCGGGATACGGGTGGGTTGCTGAACTAACTGCTCTAGGTCATTTATGATAGAAAAGACGTAGGCTTGTTCACCAGGTGGATCAGTAGTGTGAGAGGAGAGCCATTGGCGGTGGTGAACGTTGAAATCTCCTAAGATGGAGATTTCTGAGAAAGGAGAAATGGATAGAATGTGTTCCACTGTAGAGTTTAGATAGTCAAAGAATTTGGGAAAGTTGGTAGAGTTAGGGGAAAGATAGACAGCACAGAAAAATTTAGTAAGAGAATGACAGGAAAGTTTGAGCCATAAAGTTGAGAATTCAGAGGAGTCGAAATCGGGAACACGAGAGCAAGTGAGTTTGTTGTGCACTTATGCACAACATCCGCCTTTGGCTTTGAAACTAGGATAGAGAAAGTAGGAGGATACAGAGAAGGGGCTACTGGATGTTGCTACAGACACCTGAGTTTCGGTGAGGAAGAGAAGATCAGGTTTGTAGGAGGAGAGATGGTGCTCAACAGAGTGAAAGTTAGAGGAAAGTCCACGAATGTTGCATAAATTAATAGAAAGAGTGACAGGCCGAGGTCCAGGTAATTGTGTGGGGTCGTCAGGGGATGGTCGGTTGGGTGTGGGGGCATTTATGGTCCCCCCCCCCTGGGGAGTCCTGGGGACTCCGAGGCTGGGCTGGAATTCATAATTTAGTTTTTTTTTAAATTTTGGTGTGGAGGAATGAAGTGTGGTGTGCATGTTTAGTGTAGTGAAGTGGATAGGAGGAGGAGGTGTTTGAGAGAGCTAGCTGGATTGCTCTCAGTGTAAATGAGGCACAAAGAAAATCAGTAAGAGAGGCCAAGCAAGTGAAACAGGAGTTCCAGCGACTCTTTATCACATGCCTATAACCTCACCTGGGTCTAGCCCTGATCGATTGGTGCCTACAATCTCCCCACTAGTTTGCTTTATAGTTTAGAGATTTAATAGCTTAGATTCAGACCTTAACGATGACAGATTTAAAGAAACTTAAGATTCTTAAGGGAGGGATGAAGGGAAGTTTAAATAGGTGTTTAAGAGATCTTGATGAATTTTTATTAAGTGCCACGGCTGATCATATTAAGGGTAAATTTGCTACTGTTACTAAATCGCTAGCCACTTATGATAGTTATGCTCAGCAGGTATATGGTTTGACAATTACTGACGATGTGGAAGAAGAAATGTCGGCAGATCTTGAGTACTTTGAGGACGTTAATACAGGCTTAGCCAGGCTATCTTCCACACAAGAATCAACCCCTGTTAAGGATACCGGTACACCAAAGGCGACTGGTTTTAACTTGCCGAAGCTTACTTTGCCTACCTTTTCCGGGGATTCGGCTACCTGGACTGGATTTTGGGATATCTTTGAGTGTTCCGTCCATCAGAATAAAACACTCACATCCATCCAAAGGTTCACATATCTCCGTGGCCAATTGAAAGGGGAGGCATTGAAGTTGATCGATGGGTACAAGCTAGAAGCTACCAGCTACGAGTCTGCAGTGGAGTTGCTGAAGAGAACTTACGGGAGAGTGGAAGTCATCAAGACCTCGTTAATTACTAAATTCTTCACTCTAGATCCTCCATCCTATGATGTGACGGACCTAAAGGAGTACTATGCCTCCTTTGAGAGCCTCCTCCGATCTATGGAGACAATGGCCATCACCAATGAGGAAATATTTAGTGTAAATATCTTGAATAAGATACCCTCTCCCCTAAAGGAAATCGTAAGACGTCAACTAAGTGACTCTCCACTAAACTTGGAAGCGTTGGTGCAGGTGTAGCAGACTGAAGTCTTCAATATGGAGAGTACTGGACACTACCGACAAGTGGAGATGTCGCCATCTACTGCAGCTTTCCCGGTACAGACTTCTCCTAAACAGAAAAAGCCAATATCATTAGGTTGCAAGTTGTGCAGTGTCCACGGTCATCTGTGGTACCAGTGTCCTAAGTATCCTAAGGCTACACAAAAGATTGGCAAGGCTAAATCGCTTAAGTTATGTACCAGCTGTCTGGCAAGAGACCACTTCAACAGTACTTGCACCAATTCCTACATCAAACCTTGTAAGTATTGCAAGGGGAAACATTGGTTTTCCCTTTGCACCCAGTCTGATCGGTACGACGGCAAAGAAAAGGGGAGAACCCCCAAAGAGTAACATGAGAAAGGTAAGAGCGAGGGTGATAAAGTATCTGCCATGTCCATTGCTTCTCGAGAATGTCAATTGCTTCCTACTATGATGCTGCCAGTAGTGGGGAGTAATAATAAGCCTATAATGACGCGCACCTTACTTGACCAGTGCTCACAGAGGTCATTCGTTCTGCGGTCATCATTACCCCAGCTCAAGTGTACCAGCAAGGATCAAGAGAGTTTGCGTCTTCATGGTTTCACTGGTGAAGTAGATTCCAGTGACTATGATATAGTGGAGATTTCCTATGTTTATAGAAGAAAGGTATGTCCCATCAAGGCTGTTGTGGTCGACACACTACCCAGTTTCTATATAGCATCAGAGATTCAACCACATTTGAAATATCTCAGAAGCAAGGGTTATAAACTGGCTGATGATCAACTCTCTGCTAACAATGGTATTATGCTACTGGTCGGAGCTGATTATTACTACGACCTGGTTCACCCTGGATATCGGCGGGTAGATAAGCTAATAATGCTCCCCACGATCCAAGGGTATGCCATTTCTGGATCCTATGCCACTTCCTCTCAAGACACACAGGTGGATGTGGTTACGGTCCTCAAGGTAGCAGTAAGCCCCATAGATAAATATATTAGGCCAAATGTGCCTGATAATACATGTACTGATATAGATAAGCTATGGGACTTGGACAATATTGGAATTGACCCACATGAACTTGATCGTGAGTCCAAGCTAGCGTTAAGCTCGTATGAAGAGACTGTAACGTATGACTCTGGCAGGGGTCAGTATGTGGTAAGGCTCCCTTGGAATGCTAACAAGAGTAAATTACCTACTAATTTCCATCTAGCACTTGGTAGGTTACGTGGCCTTCAGAAGCAGTTTGTCAAGGATCCAAATTATTGCGAGACTTATGCGGCAGTTTTAAATGAGCAGGTACAACGTGGATTTGTGGAAAGAGTAGATCTCAATGAGTATGGGGATACCATCCATTACCTTGCTCACCATGGGATTAAAAAGGACAGTTCCACCACTCCTGTTCGTATTGTGTATGACTTCTCTGCTAAATCCAGTGATCGGTCCTATAGCCTGAATGATTGTCTGTACACGGGTCCGTCCCTGGTCTCTGATCTCGCGCAAATTATGTTGCGCTTCAGATGTCATAAGTTTGCATGGGTCGCCGATATTGAGAAGGCCTTCCTGATGCTTCAACTCCATCGTGAAGACAGGGACTCGACAAAATTTGTATGGCCACAGGACCCAATGGATCTAGATTCAGAGTATCTGGCCTACAGGTTCAGAGTCGTCTTATTCGGGGCGACCTGTTCCCAGTTCCTTCTCAACGCTACTATCGTGCGTCATCTTGAGGAGGCTGGACTAGATCCTGACTTCAAGAATGAGATCAAGCAGGGGATCATTGTGGACAATCTTCAAGGCACTGGAGACGATGAAGATTTATTGCTCGAAAGATGCTGGGAGATCCGCGATATATTTGCCAAGGCTCATTTATACTTAAGAGAATGGACCACTAATAGTGATCTTTTGATAGGTCCATTTGCTTCTGACGGTGTAGCTACTGAGAATAGTGAGGTGAAGTTTTTAGGCCACAAATGGGACACTACCACAGATTGTATATCCTTCAGTCACACCCCATGCGGCAGTGAGCTTATGACCAAGCGAAACTGCTTAAGCTTGTCAGCAAGGTTGTTTGATCCCCTAGGGTTTTTGCTGCCTGTAACTATCCATGCTCGTATGTTTTTACAGCAACTGTGGCGACTAAAACTAGATTGGGACACGCCCCTCCCGACTGAGTTACAAGATACTTGGCGGTTGATTCGGTCGGACCTTTCCACATGTTGCAAGGTCCAACTTAATCGTCAGGTTATTAGTGGTCAACAGGTGGATCTACATGCCTTTTCTGATGCTAGTAATAGTGCATACGGTACTGCCATATACATATGCAATGGTAGTGAAGCGACACTGGCTATAGCGAAGGCCAAAGTAGCCCCTATAAAGAAGATTACAGTTCCTAAATTAGAACTTACTGCATTGCTTCTGTCTGCTCGTCTAATAAAGTTTACACTGGATGCTTATACAGACATACTACAGATTAATAACGTCTATGTCTGGAGCGACAGTAAAATAGCACTTTCGTGGGTACACAGCCAGAAAGTGTTACCTGTTTATGTTTCTAATCGCACTGATGAGATACATAACTTAGTTCCTACAGCTAAATTTCGCTATGTGAGCACCAAGGATAACCCCAGTGATATAATTTCCCGGGGGATCTCGGCGCAACAGTTTATATCATCCTCTATTTGGTGGCATGGACCTCCATGGCTTATATCTCCAACTGAATGGCCTCAGGATTTCAGGAAATGCATATCTGATCCTTCAAGTCGGCCCCAAGATGATGTGTTAAGTAGTTCGAATGTGAGTACTACACATCAGGATAACAAGTTGGTAGAGTGGGAACGTTACGACAGCTATGATCAAGTAATACGGGTATTTGCATGGATATATCGTTTCATTAACAACATGAGAAGTCGGGCTCACGGGTCTTTCCTTAGTGAAGATTCGAAGCATATCAGACTCCATGAATTGAGATCAGCAGAAGCGAAACTAATATGTTTAGTACAAAGGGAATCTTATCCTACTGAACATCAAATCCTGAGCAAGGAGTCAAAGGCCAAACCCTCAAACTTAATGAGGCAGCTAGGATTATATATGGAAGGAGGCATAATTAAGTGTAGAGGCAGGATACAAAAGGCGGACATTATTGATTCTGCGAAATATCCTGTCCTCCTTAGCTCCTCTCATTTTATTACCAAACTGTTGATTCGCCAATGCCATAGGACCTGCCTACATTTTGGCGTAAATTATGTTCTGGCGTATATGCGACAACGTTGGTGGATCCCTAAGATGCGACAAGCAATTAAAGGGATCCACAATAGCTGTACTATCTGTAAAAGATTACAAGGTAAGCCTTACTCCCCAGTAGATCTACCTCCCTTACCTGAGTTCAGGATACAAAGGACTGAACCATTTCAGGTAACCGGGGTAGACTACACCTGAGCGATTCATGTTAGAGAATCGCCCGGTAATATCATAAAGGTATATGCCGTTCTATTCACATGTGCGGTAACCAGAGCGATTCATATTGAATTGATTGACGACCTGTCTAGTGAGGGGCTTTTGCATACTCTAAGACGCTTTGCAGGCTGCAATGGTTTCTCTCAAATTATTATGAGCGATAATGCGACTTGTTTTGTCGGGGCCTCTAAATATCTCCAGAGTTTAATGGATGACCCGCAGGTTGTGGCTACCCTCACTGGAAAGGGTTGTCAGTGGAAATGTATACACCTGCACCATGGTTCGGGGCGATTTGGGACAGAACTATCGGTATCGTCAAATCTGCCATGAAGAAGGTATTAGGAAGGGCAATGGTGACCAGACGGGAGTTGCAAACCATCTTAATAGAGATTGAGATGTCAGTCAACGACAGGCCCTTGACCTATACCTCGGCAGATGTTGATGACCTCTTACCCATTTAGCCTTCTATGCTAATACGTGGACGAACCCTTAATACCTTTCCTAGATCGTCAGTAAATGACGAAGATCTGCATGACCCTACGTTCGGCAATGCTGACGCCACACATCGTCGCTTCCAGTATGTGAACAAGGTGTCAGACGATCTATGGAAACGGTGGTCCCAAGAATATTTGCTGTCTCTTCGCGAGCGTCACTCTAATAAGATCAAAGGGACGAATCAACGATGGCCTCGTATCGGGGATATCGTACTGATTCACGATGAGCGTCCTAGGTTATTTTGGAAGCTTGGTAGGATTGTCGATTTGTTCCAGGGCATTGATGGTCTTATAAGGGTTGCTAGAATACGAACTTCGACTGGGGTTACTACTCGCCCAGTCATAAGGTTATATCCCTTGGAGCAGGATGTAGAACTGCCGGATGATCCTGGCGTCTCTACTGATACCCCTCCGCGGGAGAGTGCTGGTGACAGTGCTCCTCAAGGTGGGGCAGCTGATGATGAGAAGGATGATCCTCCTCAAGCTTCAGGTGGCGCTCGTCCCAAAAGGAGGGCGACTATGAGTTCCGTGGATCTTTGGAGATCAAAGATCAAACAAGGTGATCTTTGACTCTTCGATGTCCTTTTGTTGTTCTCTGTATATAGCTCCTGTATATCATTTTTGGTGGCGGGCAATATGTCGGGAATAGGGTATTGATCCCGACAGTTTTAGGTCCAATAGGACATTTGAATTTGGCGGTATCGTATCGCATGTAGGATTTCGGCTGGTTCTTTGTGAATTGTAGTTTATTCTTAAGTATAGGTTAAATATTAACTGTAATGTATAAATATCTACATCAGCTCTAGATGTATCATGAACCCAAGTTATGAGTTATAATTATTATGAGCCGGCAGCCATAAGTAATTTTGCGAAGCGATCGGACGCCGGCCCTTTAGTCTCTCAATCAACGCCATACAACCAACATCTCCCCCCCCCCCCCCCGGCTCTGACTCAACCCACAGTTCACCATGTGCTACAAATACTAATCTATAACAACAGTCCTACATCACCAGTCCTCTAAGCTAAGTTCATTGTATCGATATTGTATTATGTGAACATTCCTACATGTCATGCAATTGAATTAGCCGTGTGTGGGGGACTGGATTACACCCATCGACTACGTCGTTGGTAAATATATTATAACTATTTGTGGGGATATTTCATGTACCAGTGATATGCAATTTAACCTCTTTATCTAAATTCCCGACATAAGTACTTCACTATCGACCAATCTAATTACACGCGGGGAAACGGTTGCAAAATTATTTGTAAATCTTTTAACTCGCATGAATCTAAGAATGTCTTCTTCAATCTAGTTGTCAACTTGTGGAATGGGCATCCCTGAGACAATATAGACTGCAGCAACCTTGATTCTTTTACATTTCGCCTAGACAAATATTTTGCATCAAACCCACGAACACAATAAATAGCTTTATTTTATTCCCCCCTCAGATTCATCAAGAATTATTGCGTATATACATATTACTAAGACGTTACTCTCTTCTTCCCAGATATACGAAAGATCACTTATAACTGTGTTATGTTACTAACCCATCTGTCCTCTACTAACTTCCCAATCCTGCCACGGATATTAGTTCCAGGGCAGTAGTTCCCTTTCCCATTTCCCTTACCCACTCTAAACCTCTGTTTGGACACTTGATCCTCAGTGTTTTGGAGGACAAGTCGCTTAAAGGGGTCACTAGATATGTTGTTGCTTGATTTCATTTGTACACCATCACAACTATACATACACCCACCACCATCACAACAACACTCACCCACCACCATCACAACTACACTCACCCACCACTATCACAACTGCACTCACCCACCACCAACACAACTACACTCACCCATCACCATCACAACTACACTCACCCACCACCATCATAACTACACTCACCCACCACCATCGCAACTACACTCACCCACCACCATCACAACTACACTCACCCACCACCATCACAACTACACTCACCCACCACCATCACAACTACACTCACCCACCACCATCACAACTACACTCACCTACCACCATCACAACTACACTCACCCACCACCATCACAACTACACTCACCCACCACCATCACAGCTACACTCACCCACCACCATCACAACTACACTCACCCACCACCATCACAGCTACACTCACCCACCACCATAAAAAAACCCTCACCACATAGATAATGGAGATGGCATTTTACGTGTCATCAAAGAAAGTCTTAACCCGACCCTCATGTCAAAACCTCAAATTGTGAACGTCGACATATCCTCTGTGTTAATAAAGAATACTAAAGGTACAAAAATAATACTTGCTTGCATTAATATACAGATCTCCTGCTTATTCAGTGCAAACTGACCGAAAAATTATGAGCAAATTGTAGACGTAAGTAACTTGCAAGATACTGTAATTTTTGACGACTTCAATTTACCTGTGACCAGGTGGTGACATAGTATTACTTCCCACTCTGGACAAGACCTATATGCAAATTTTCAAGAGAGTTCACTCATCAATTTGTTAGATCTCCAACCCGTGGAAATAACGTCCTTGACCTTGTACTTTCAACAGAAGAAGAATTGGTAGAAAATTTAAATGTCGGTGATGAATTCAGTAACAGCGACCATCATGCGATAACTTTCAGTTTAAAGTTTACTAGTAATGAACCAAATAGCAGCATTGAGAAAGTCCCTAATTTCAAGAAAGCAAACTTTCGTAAACTTATAGAAATGTTTAACCCTCCTGGCCCGGGCAGCATGTTAAAATGACACCGCGGCAGATGGGCAGGAACCCGGGTGTCCTGTTAAAATCCGTAAGCTTGAAAGCCTATTCAGCTTGGTCTGAACGCCGTGCGTCCGACGCATGTAAACAAAGCCGATCGTTGCATCACCGCACCTCCGAAAACAATAAGGAGACGTCGGATCAATGTTATTGTTGTGACGTCAGACGAAATTAGTGTCTGAAAAGCTCCGATATTGTCAACATCGCGGAAAAATTCGCTCCACTGAAATCGTCATCACAACTGAACCAGTTGACTTACAGAGCTCTACTCAACGCCAGTCTACAGATTGGAAACCGCAGTACGTTTATAGATGCGTCGAAAATTTCTAGCAGTTAAAATAACAAAGATACGGTAGCCTAGGCCTAGACGTTTTTTGGCCAGATCGCCCGGATACGACCTCCCTCCTTTGGAAAGGCAGCCCGGGTCACAAGGGTTAAAGAAACTGACCAGAGCATTCTAATTAACCCGGGAATGGCGAGAGGGGGATATTGAACTCGATGACCCTGGGCGAACATATGACCATTTGGGCGACTATTCCAAATCGTGACGAAAAGTACCTCAGCGTGTAGGAAATGTTCGCCCGCACCCGGCCATGTATATATTTATCACAAAAAAATGTGTGGGGGGGCGTCCCATAGTTGAAAAATGTGGTGCGACCGGCATCGCGTGGAGAGAAATACATCGAGCGGCGAGGTTTACCTGCGCGTATATTCTAGCATACGGGGGGTAGAACCAAGGGGAGGGGAGGGTGGGTTGGCCGTATTATGGCGTATATAACGTATTGTGAGCACTTTCATGATATATAATGTACATGTACGTATGTAGGGCACCCATTTGCATATCATATAGCAAGAAATAAGGCACACATACACAATATATGCGATATATAGGCGAAATTATACGTGTGATACGTGATTGAAAGGGAGAGGAGGGAGGAAAGGGGGGTAATTGTCATCGATTGTCGAAATTTACGCGCGTATATATTCTGGTTTAGGGTGCAGCAGGGGGTTGGAGGGAAGGGAGGGAAGGTAGAGGGTGTGGTGGGGTGAGATAAATATCGTTTATATCTTGTACTGTGGGCATGTTCATGATATATAATGTATCTGTACGTATATAGGCGACCTATCTACATGTCATATAGCAAGAAATAAGATGCACATACTCAATATATACGATATATATATAGGCTGAAAGTATACGTGACCTAGAGAGGGAATGTAGGGAGGGAGGGATCATAATTATGACAGTCGCCCGAGGGTGTACAGATGCACGTGTGTGGGTGTGACAGGGGTAAGAGGAGGAGGGAGGGAGGTGGGTTGATAGAAGACATTGGCATATAATGTACGTATTGATCACAGTCATGCTTTCATATAGCATGCAGACACTGCAGTAGTCCCATGTGAAGAGTGGACACCCATTATTTGGCCGTAGACAGAATAAAAAGAACGAAATCAGTGTAGGTTTGTGGGAGGGGGGAGTGTACCTTACAAAAGTAGGGGGTTTGCCTGAAATAAACAGTGTGCCCGAAATAGACTGGTGTCGTTTTACACAAGATAAACTGGTTGACCCTTTGGACACAAACACAGACCTATTGTAGGATTCCATAAATTTATAATATAAGTATATTGTAGAGTGGTATTTTACATGTCACTTTGCGTAAATATGACAGATAATTTCATTGATCTACGAGTATATGCACGTAATATATTTCCCACGTAGTGAACAAAACATTCATCGATATACAATAGTATATCGATGTATTAGTTTTTTTTTGGTCGCGTGTGAGAGGTCGAATCTACAGACCAAGTTTTCCCTTTTCATTAGTATGAGCCACGGTGGCCCGGTCGGTAAGGTCACGGAGAGGCAATTGGGATGAATGCCAGGGCAGTGGGTTCGAGTCCAGTAGAGGTTTATGGAGAGACTTTTGTGATGTTTAGAAACAATTTGGCAATTTTTTTGTTTTACAAGCTCATGTAATTGAATTCAAGCAATATGAATTATTCATAAAGTAATTCATATTGCAAGAATACAATTACATGAGTTTGAATTTTCTTTTTTGTCTTTTTTGATTGATTTATTTATTTATTTATTTTTTGTTTTGTGTTATATTATAATAGGAAATACATACATAGGAACATAGTTTGCAAAATATTCTTATTTATTATTACATTACATACAAACATATATGGGCACATTACTATCACAGGAGATTTATCTTGAGGTAGTGAATGAAAACATTACAAATTACAAGTGAACATAACAAATAAAATAACCAAATATATATATACAATGCAATTGGTATCACAGTAAAGAGATCATGAGTGAAAGTGACTTAGGGAATAGATCATAAAAGTGAGAGTGACTTAGGAAAGATATCTTGAGCGTAGGAAAGAGATAATGATTGAGAGTGATTAGCTAAAGAGAGCATGAGAGAGTGATTTAGGAAGATCATGAGTGAGAGTGACTTAGGAAAGATATTAGGAAAGAGATAATGATTGAGAGTGATTAGCTAAAGAGAGCATGAGAGAGTGATTTAGGAAGATCATGAGTGAGAGTGACATAAGTGCGCGGTTAGGTAGGTCAGGTCAGGTCAGGTCAGGTCAGGTAGGGCACGAGTCAAGGGCAGGGTGGCGACACTCAGAAAAGCTTCAGGGTGTGGTAGTCCCTGTAGCAGTCGCCGAGGCAAAGTGGGACCTTGCACTCTGGCACATGGTGGTGACCCTGGGCTTTGTCCTGGGCCGCCTGGTGGTGTTGGAGCAGGCATAGCACACCAGCTGCTTTCGCCGATTGCCAACAAACTCGGTGTGGACTGGGAAATGCTGTGACAGAGCTACCTGTATACGGTCGGGGGCATGGGCACCATGCCAACCCACTTTAGTTTTAGTGGGCTCCCCGAACTTCTCCAGGAGTTGGTACGACACATTGTACACAAACTCCCGGAACTTGAGCTTCTTGTTCGGGGCCATTTCCCTTTTTACAAGCCACATATTATAGGCGTTGAGCATGGTGGTATCCACAAGATGATGGAAGAGCTTGTGGTACCACTTGACTGTCTTTCTCAGACACTCAACGCCTGCGAGTTGGCAGTCGGACTTGTCCACCAGGCGCATATTCTTGGTGTAATCCACCACCATGTCAGGCTTGTCAATTACTTTCTTGGTCCGGTAGTGGATTTTGCCTGAGTCGACCTGGGCGCCTGTGTGGACAGTTGACAGCAGGTGTACATCACGTCTGTCCTTCCACTTGATGGCCAACACTTTGCCAGACTTCTCCATCATTTTATATTTCCCTCGTCCCCTTCGTCGCCTTCTTCGTGCGCGTCTCTCCCGGTGTTCCGGAACAAGGTCGTCCTCCGAGGGTGTGTCACTGGATGATGGATTTTCTAGTGGCATTACACGACCGACGAACTTCGGCATGAACTTTCTTGTCTTTCTGACAGTCCCACATGACCCCGTTTGGTTGTCATGTAGAAACTGGTAGAGAGCAGGAGAAGTATACCAATTGTCGGTGTACAATGTGTGCCCATTATGGTTCCATCATTTTCTTCACGATGGCCCCAGACAAGCCCAAGGGGTCATTGGCAGCGACTTTTGGCACGTCTATATCAGTTCCAGTATAGACGATCATGTCAAGCACTATGCCGGTCTCACAGTCACACAAGACGAACAACTTGATCCCAAACCTGTGCCTCTTCAAGGGGATATACTGCTTGAAAACAAGACGACCTTTGAAGAGCACGAGCGACTCATCGATCACCAAGTTGTGGAAAGGGGTGAAGTATTTCTTGTATCTCGCCATCAACATGGTGAAAACCTCACAAATTTTCCAGATTCTGTCATCTCTGTTAGGATTGTCATTGTCTGAAAAGTGAATGAATCTCAGCAGCAATGAAAATCTGTCGCGGGTCATGTACTTGTTGAAAATTTGTGTGGCGATGAGTGGGTCGTGTTTCCAGTAATGTTGCAGCACATGCTTCTTGCAAAGAGGCATGAGCAACAACAGGGCAAAGAACATCATGAATTCGTTGGCAGTAGTATCCACCCAGGCTCGTATTCTCGCCCTTGGAGATATCCTGTGCATTCTGTCCCAAACCCACCTGAAGTAGGCGTTGGTTCGGGCTACAATGAACGCCATAATCTCCAAGTCAAAGAATGCCAAGAAGAAATCCATCTCGCTTGCATTATCATCACAGGGCCAATCTGCTGTTGAACCAGATTGATTTTCATCAAATTGGTGCAAGTCAGGTATGAAATCGGCCCCATCTGACCATGCAAACGCATGAACATTTGCATCACGCATGGGCAAGTTGTCGTCATCATTATCGTCAGCGCCACCTTCGGATAGGTCATTATCGTGGTCCCGATAGAGTATTTCGTCGTTGTCCTCCTCAGACGATGAACGCCCTTCCTCGTTCCCATCGTCGGCCGCTGACTCACTATCACTGTCCACGCTGCAACAATCCCTCTCATCGCCGTCAAAATCCCCATCACTACTGTCTCCTTCGGCACCGAATAGCAGGGAGGCATATTTGGAGGGCATCAGGGGATTCCTCTGCCGTACTTTCAGAGGCGTCTTCTGGACAGGGGCAGAACGGCCGGCAGAGGTGGAAGGACCAGCAGAGGTGGAAGGGCCAGCAGAGGTGTGGAAGGGACAGCTGTGGCGGCTGCAGGGGCGGCCCGTGGTGGCACGATGGGGGTAGAGGCAGGCGGTGTTTTCTTCCTCTTCACCTTCCTTTTTTAGGGGCAGGAGCAGGGGCGGCGGAAGGGGCGGCGGCGGCTGCAGGGGCAGGGGCAGGGGCGGCCCGTGGTGGCACGATGGTGGTAGAGGCAGGCTTGCTTTTCTTGCCCACCTCCTTTCCTTTTGGCCCTGCGGCAGCAGGGGCAGTGGCAGGGGCAGTTGCAGAGGTGGTGGTGGCTGCAGGGGCAGGGGCAGGGGCAGGGGCTTGGGCAGGGGTGGCCTGTGGTGGCACGATGGTGGTAGAGGCAGGCTTGCTTTTCTTGCCCACCCCCTTCCCTTTTGGCCCTGCGGCGGCAGGGGCAGTGGCAGGGGCAGTTGCAGAGGCAGCGGAGGCTGCAGGGGCAGTGGCAGGGGCAGTTGCAGAGGTGGCGGCGGCTGCAGGGCAGGGGCATGGACAGGGGCGGCCCGTGGTGGCACGATGGTGGTAGAGGCAGGATTGGTTTTCTTGCCCACCCCTTTCCCTTTCCCTTTCTGTCCAGTCGCCCCCGCAGGTCCTGTGTCCCTAGGGCGGCCTCCTCCCGATGCAGAAAGCCCTCCTGTAGAGGCGGCGTGGGTGGTAGAGGTGGTACTGGTAGCAGTAGAAGGCGCATTGTCATCGTGAAAGGCCAGTGATCTCTGGGCACGTACCGTACCACTTTTACGTGCCTTACGTGCCTTTTGGGGGGCACGAACATCTTCATCCGAGTCACTACTGTAATCGTAGAGGTAGGAGTCCTTCTGGTCAGCCACTCTCCGCCTTCCACGGGCACTGACACCACCTGAAGGAGGGCTGGTCGTGTCATCAGGGCGCGCGGGAGAGGGACGTGTAGGCTCCATGGTAAAAAATTGGTATCTGACTGTACACACGTGACTGAGGTGTGTGTGGGGGTGGTGGCGAGAGGTGCCATGTAGTACTACTCACGCACCAATTTGTAGGCGCCCGCGGTTTTGGTGCGTGTTTAAAAACCGCCCTCTTGAGAGCTTTGCCGCCGTCGCCCAGTAAAACGTCTTATGAGCTTTCTCGCCGTTTACGGGTTAACAACAACGACATAAATACATCTTGGGAATTATTTGCAAACACTTACCTAAAAGCAGTGCAGGACTACATACCATTGAAAATAAAGCGAACAGGCCATAATGATAAGCCTAAATGGTGGAATAAAGATATTTCAGACTGTTTGCTTGCTAAAAGATTGCTAATGATAGATTTAAATCCTCACAAAATTACGAAGAAAGGGTGAAATTTGTAGAACTACGATGCAAAGCCAAAAAGTAAATTAAGCAAAGTAAAAAGACCCTGGAGTTACAAAACCGAAAGAATTCTATAGTTATATCAGAAAGAAGAAAGTAATTACTTCAACTGTTGGACCGTTAGTCGATGAAAATGGAGAATAAACCAAAGATGAAGTACAGATGAGTAAATCCCTCAATAACTTTGTTGCATCAGTTTTTACAATAGAAGACCTCAGTGATATGTCTGCAACATCGCCGATTCAGATTGATAATTCTGATGTCCTAAGCAATATCACCCTTACAGAGAGAGAAGTATTGAAAGGTTTAGATAAACTCAAGGTAAATACATCACCTGGACCTGATACAATCTCACCTAGAGTTCTAAAGGAACCTAAGGATGAGCTCTCCAAACCACTGACATTGCTTTTCAATAAATCCTTGCAATCTGGAACTATGCCTGATCAGTGGAAACTAGCGAACGTAACACCGATATTAAAAAAAGGCAGCAAATCCCTATCCAGTAACTATTGTCCAATTAGCTTATTATCAGTTGTATGTAAAATGCTAGAAACACTCATAATAGACAAACTCGTAAATCACTTAGAGGAAAATAACATATTTCAAGATACTCAACACGGATTTCAAAACAAACGTTCCTGCTTAACAAACCTTTTAGATTTCTTCCACGATATCCTCAACCTCTATGGTGAGAATAAAGCTGTAGATATTATATACTTTGATTTTCAAAAGGCCTTTGACAAAGTTCCCCACAAACGTTTACTTCTAAACTAAAAGCGCATGGAATACAAAACGGTGTGTTGAAATGGATAGAAAACTGGCTCCGCGACAGAAAGCAAGGAGTAGTCATAAACGATAAGGCATCTAAATGGACTAATGTAAGCGGGGTACCCCAGGGATCGGTAATAGTACCAATTATCTTTCTAATTTACATCAACGACATAGATGAGGGTCTCACCTGTACAATCTCAAAGTTTGCTGACGATACAAAAATTGAAAATAGCGTACCTTCAAAAGAACAAGTTGACGGTATGCAACACAATCTAGATAAGTTGTCATGTTGGGCCCAAATTTGGCAAATGAGTTTCAATGCGGATAAATGTAAAGTACTACATATAGAATTCTGAAATGAGAAAGCAAACTATTCGATGAATGGCACTCAGCTTAAGAGTGTAGACAGAGAAACCTATCTGGGAGTAACAATATCGAGTAACCTAAAACTGAGTCAACAAGGTTCAGAATTTGTTAATGCAAACAAAACAATTGGCTTTATAAGCAGGTAATTTGAGCATAAATCCAAAGAATTTATCCCAACTCTTTAAAATTCCTTAGTCCGCCTTCTTCTTTAATACTGCGTTCAATCCTGGTGCCTCTATTACCAAAAAGATATAAAAAAGCTAGAACGAGTTCAATGTAGAGTTACCAAAATTATACCTAGCCTAAAGAACAAACCATACGAGGAGCTTCATAGAGAATTTAATCTATTTCCTTTAACCCAGCGCATATTAAGAGGCGACTTAATTCAAGTGTTCAAAGTCATCAAAAGCATCGACAATATGAACTGTAGTAAGTACTTCACTATCGACCAATCTAATTACACGCGGGGAAACGGTTGCAAAATTATTGGTAAATCTTTTAAGAATTTCTTCTTCAATCTAGGTGTCAACTTGTGGAATGGGCATCCCTGAGATAATATAGACTACAGCAACGTTGATTCTTTTACATGTCGCCTAGACAAATGTCTTGCATCAAACCCACGAACACAATGATTAACTTGATTTAATTCCCCCTCAGATTCATCAAGGATTATTGCGTATATATTACTAAGACGTTACTCTCTTCTTCCCAAATATACGAAAGATCACTTATAACTGTGTTATGTTACTAACCCATCTGTCCCCTACTAACTACCCAATCTTGCCACGGATATTAGTTCCAGGGCAGTAGTTCCCTTTCCAATTTTCCCTTACCCACTCTAAACCTCTGTTTGGACACTTGATCCTCAGTGTTTTGGAGGACAAGTAGCTTAGAGGGGTCACTAGACCTGTTGTTGCTTGATTTCCTTTGTCCTCCTTTGTACACCATCACAACTACATACACCCACCACCATCACAACTACACTCACCCACCACCAACACAACTACACTCACCCACCACCATCACAACGACATTCACCCACCACCATCACAACTACACCCACCCATCACCATCACAACTACACTCACCCAACACCATCACAACTACACTCACCCAACACCATCACAACTACACTCACCCACTACCATCACAACTACACCCACCCACCACCATCAGAACTACACTCATCCACCACCATCACAACTACACTCACCCACCACCATCACAACTACACTCACCCACCACCAACACAACTACACTCACCCACCACCATCACAACGACATTCACCCACCACCATCACAACTACACTCACCCAACACAATCACAACTACACCCACTCACCACCCACACAACTACACTCACCCACCACCATCACAAGTACACGCACCCACCACCATCACAACTACACCCCCCCACCACCATCACAACTACACTCACCGACCACCATCACAACTACACTCACCCACCACCATCACAACTACACTCACCCACCACCATCACAACTACAACCACCCACCACCATCACAACTACACTCACCCACCACCATCACAATGACATTCACCCACCACCATCACAACTACACTCACCCATCACCATCACAACTACACTCACCCACCACCATCACAACTACACTCACCCACCACCATCACAACTATACTCACCCACCACCATCACAACTACACTCACCCACCACCATCACAACTACACTCACCCACCACCATCACAACTATACTCACCCACCACCATCACAACTACACTCACCCACCACCATCACAACTACACTCACCCACCACCATCACAACTATACTCACCCACCACCATCACAACTACACTCTAACCCACCACTACCACAACCACAATCTAACCCACCACTACCACAACCACAATCTAACCCACCACTACCACAACCACAATCTAACCCACCACTACCACAACTACACTCACCCACCACCATCACAACTACACTCACCCACCACTATCACAACTACACTCGCCCACCCCCATCACAACTACACTCACCCACCACCATCACAACTACACTCACCCACCACCATCACAACTTCACTCACTCACCACCATCACAACTACACTCACCCACCACCATCACAACTACAACAAAATATACCTAAGGTTTACACCAGAAAATGGTATTTAACTTATTAAAGATATTATCTCATAGTGAAAGGGTTAGCTTTAGTCCCTGACCAGTTAGCCCGTGACAAAGCCATATGGTATGTGCATACATAGCTCTATACCCACTTCATTACCAGGATCAACACGACAACGATCAGTCCTCTTTCCTCTACCTGTCTATACAGGCCTCACCTCTATCGCCAATTCCTCCAACACAAATACACACAATTTATAAAGAAAGAAACGTATAATCAATAAATGGTACGTGGGATACTACGAGAATGAATGTCATTCCTGTAAAACGCAATTAGGTAAATAAGCGCGAAAGCACACACACGCACACTGAATTAAATATGTAATGTGCAATTGTGCATGTATTTACTTCTGATCCATCTTGCAGCAATGTTAAGAACTTTTTTCCTTTTTAAATTGGAGGGATCACTCGAGGTAGATTTAACCTTTGTTTTTCCTAAATTATCTAAGATCATTCTAATGTTAGCCAGAATTGATAAGTATGGCGTCATAGCCCTGTAGAGGTTAAGTTCGATCCTACATCCTACAAAAAACCTTCATTGGGTTACTGTACATCTCTTGGCTATCAGATGATTTGGTGCAAATCTATGTCGGTCAGTAATATTTTGTAATTGTTTCTTGGCAGTTTTTAAAGTCGTACTTTATGTGACCTGTGTCATAATGGTTTAGAGATAGCATTCACCAATATGATGAATTTGCGGCACTTCTGGACGGGTATAACTTAATATTCAATATCATAATTATGATTAAAGGTAATTAAGACGTAATATTTTAAGATAACAATGTCATGACATTATTACCAGCCATCCATGAGTTTATGTCCTTTATAATGTATATTACCAATTTGGGGGTAAACAGTATTTGGTTCATGTCCTTCTTGGTAGGAAGCCCTAAGTTTTTTTCCTCAGATTACTTATATTTCTATCCTAGTACTCCCTCATCTCCCATACCACGTATCACCCCCAGTATTCCTCTTACTCACCCATGTAATCCCTCTCCTCCAGTAATCAATCCAGCCATGTACTTCCTCACTACGAACACTCCTTTACCACCACTACTAACAATATCGAGTAACCTAAAACCGAGTCAACAATGTTCAGAAGTTGTTAAGAAGGCAAACAAAATAATTGGCTTTATAGGCAGGTCATTTGAGCATAAATCCAAAGAAGTTATCCTAACCCTTTACAATTCCTTAGTCCGCCCTCTTCTGGAATACTGCGTTCAATCCTGGTGCCCTTATTACCAAAAAGATATAAACAAGCTAGAACGAGTTCAACGTAGAGTTACCAAAATGATACCTAGCCTAAAGAACAAACCATACGAAGAGCGTCTTAGAGAATTAAATCTATTTCCTTTAACCCAGCGCAGATTAAGAGGTGACTTAATTCAAGTGTTCAAAATCATCAAAGGCATCGACAATATGAACTCTAGTAAGTATTTCACTATCGACCAATCTAATTACACGCGGGGAAACGGTTGCAAAATTATTGGTAAATCTTTTAACTCACACGAATCTAAGAATTTCTTCTTCAATCGAGTTGTCAACTTGTGGAATGGGCTTCCCCGAAACGTTATAGACTGCATCACCGTTGATTCATTTAAACTCCGCCTAGACAAATATCTCGCATCAAACCCGCGACTGACTGCGTTTGTAAATGAATAACTTTATTTTATCCCCCCCTCAGTTACTAACCCATCTGTCCCCTACTAACTTCCTAATCCTGCCACGGACATTAGTTCCAGGGCAGTAATTCCCTTTCCAATGTTCCCTTACACACTCTAAACCACTGTTTGGACACTTGATCCTCAGTGTTTTGGAGGACAAGCAACCTAGAAGGGTCACTAGATCTGTTGTTGCTTGATTTCCTTTGTACTCCTTTGTACTCTTTCACCACCAGTACTCCCTCAACGCATGTACTCCCTCACCACCAGTACTCCTTCACTCTTAGTATTCCTTTTCCTCCAGTACTCCCCCAGCACCAATACTCCCTCATTACCAATATTCCCTCACCTCCCATACTACTGACCACCCCCAGTATTGCTTTCCCTCACCACCAGTATACTCCCTTAACCCATGTATTGACTTACCAAGAATAATCCCTTACCACCACTACCGAAACGTCACAACTCCCTCAGCACCAGCACCACCTCACCCCAATACTTCTTCACAACTAGTACTCCTCCATCACTCTTTCTCCCGGCCCTAATAATCCCTCATCACTACTATTACTCCTCCATCACAATTACTTTTTCTCCAAGCCCTAATACTCCCTCATCATTACTATTACTCCCTCAGCACCAATACCATCTCACCCAATACTCCTTCACCTCTAGTACTCCTCCATTACTATTACTCTTTCTCCCGGCCCTAATACTCCCTCATCATTACTATTACTCCCTCAGCCCCAGACGTACCACCTCACCCCAGTATTCCTTTACCTCTTGTACTCCTCCACTATTATTAATCCTTCTCCAGGCCCTAATACAACGTCACCACCAGTACTCCCTCATCCTCATCACTCCTTCAATACTTGGAACATGTCACCACAGATACAAGTACACTCTGGAACTTTCTCCTTCAATATATCTTTCCCTCATCCTGCTTCAGGTTCCGTGTGTCCAGACAATTTGACTCTAATGTACAGTTGGCTACATGAATTTGTATCCATGCCTTGATTTTATGTCAGGGGTAAACAGTTGCATAATTGATTTTCAAGAATAATATGCAATAATACCGTTAACTAATTACATGAATAAGTTATTGCATAATGAACAGTACTATCTATCATTCTATATGTTTAATGTTTTATTTTGTAATTATATATATATATATATATATATATATATATATAGTTATTGGGGTGCGTGGGGGTTAACTAGTTGTCTTTTGTCTCATTCATACACAGAAACAAATGCTCCTTCATCACACGTACTCCCCCACCCTCAGAGCCCCCCACCTCTAGCACTCCCTCACCCAAAGTACTCCCTCACCACCAGTACTCCTTTACCCCCAGTACTCCCTCACCACCAGTACTCCCTCACCCCCAGTACTCCCTCACCCCAAGTACTCCCTCACCCCCAGTACTCCCTCACCACCAGTACTCCTTTACCCCCAGTACTCCCTCACCACCATAATCCCTCACCCCCAGTACTCCCTCACCCCCAGTACTCCTTTACCCCCCAGTACTCTCTCACCACCAGTACTCCCTCACGCCCAGTACTCCCTCACCCCAAGTACTCACTCACCCCCAGTACTCCCTCACCCCCAATACTCTATCATCCCCAGTACTCCCTCAGCCCCACTACTCCTCTACCCCCAGTACTCCCTCATCCCTAATACTTCTTTACCAGTAGTAAACCCTCACCACCAGAACTACTGCTCTTTCTCAACTCAGTATTCCCTTACTTGGTCCCAGTAATCTCTTCCCTCCCCCACCTCAATAATCCCCAGTATTTCTTTTCCTCCCTCACACCAGTACAACCCAGTTCCCCATAAATCATGAGCAACACGCTTGAGCCACTATCAGTGATAAATGTCTCAACTTGTTACAGCTATTAGATTGTTGGCCGCCGTATAAGATATCAGTCATGACTTCCCCTCCTGAGCGGACCCCAGAACCCTTCCCATTCATTATATCAGTCATGACTTCCCCTCCTGAGCGGACCCCAGAACCCTTCCCATTCATTATATTATTTTATGATCTATGCAGTGTTGGGTTGAGGCCAGAAAAGGGGAGGATGAGTTCAATAGGATATGCTATTGAGATAGAGAGGAGGTGGGGGAGAGTTATGTGTGAGATATTAAAGGAAAATACAAAAAACTAAACACAGGGATATAGTTAAGTAGCTGAGGCAAAAGGCAGCAAAAGTTATGCCGTGGTTATTGGACCAAAATTCGTGGATGTAGCACAATGAAAGTGAGCTATGTTCTAATGCAAAGCGATTTAATCCTTGAGGTTTATAACCTAGCAACAACATCTAAGAAGATATAGTAGTATGAACTTAAATATGACGCACTTTAATGCACTATTTTAAACTATAAGCATACTATTTTGTTTTTGGCATTGCCATATAAATTGAGTTATAAGTATATTTGGGATATTTGCCACATACTAATTCAAAATTAAGGTGTGACAAAAGATAAAATCAATGAATATTTGTTCGCTCTGAAATCAAACTTATTTAATGAACGTGATAATAATAATTTTGCTATAAATTTCGAATGGAAATATGTGCATATATTTGTCTATGTAAAGTAAAATATACAATTACTTTGTCGCATATAACAGTCTCTAAGTTATTAAGAGGTTTTGTTAAGAAAAAGAACTACCAGCATTATGGGAAACTATTTGTCAAGAATGTTTATAAAACGGCCTGTGGTTTTAATCCACACAATAATTATTAGGTCGCTACTCTAGAGTTATTCTATACGAGATACTGTAGATGACCTTCAGGAATCCTGAACCACACGAAATGAAGCATACAAATAAGCATACACTAAGAGCTTGTTAGTACATGGATGAGCTACCAATCTTGCTTAGCCTAGTATGGGCAATAGTCATAAAATCTTAACGAACTGTTATCTCAGAGACATATAATGAAATAATTGTATAAGATGGATCTGATTGGTCTTCAGTAGCTCCAGAAGAAAGAGAAACATTGAGGATAACCTTGGTGAACAGGTCCGATCCCGATCTCATTACTGTACATGTTTACATTATCTTTGTAATAATATTCATTGTAGTGAATTGATTGCCCTCACAACAACAGTGTTCACCCACAATAACAAATCTTAGTAAACCATCATGAACACTCCGTCGTAATTCATCTCGGTAGTTTATCTGAAAATGAATATGGATGTTATCATGCAGAAGGGCGGACTGGCAATTACTCCGAGATATTACCTCCTATACCCCCTAACTTGGTCGCTCATTCCAACGATGGCTGCTCTCGTTTCGCTTATCCTCCTTCACCCTTACCAAGTTAAAGTATATGAAAATATCCATATAGACAGGTTTTGTGAAGACGATTAGCCTCCATAATATATATATATATATATATATATATATATACAGTATATACAGTATATATATATATATATATATACAGTATATAATATATATATATATATATATATATATATATATATATATATATATATATATATATATACTGTATATATATACATATATATATATATACTGTATATAATTATACTATATATATATATATATATATATATATATACTGTATATAATATATATAATATATATATTTTGTTTTCTATGTGGATGAGGGAGACAAAAGGCAGAACTGCCTGTAACGAGTGCCTCCCCCAGTTAAAAGAGTGACAGGGCCAAAATCAAGATCGTTCGAGCCAAAATGCCTGTACGCAGGGAATTTGAAGCAATTTAAGTCATAGCATGAGGGGAAGATGGATTCAGGGAGAGAGTTCCAGAGCTCAGCTGTAGACTAGAAGAAGGTTTGATAAGATTGTTTCACTCTTGGATTGGAGAGTTGCACAGAGTAGGCTTGGGATTGTATTGCAAGACGGGTGCTACGTACTCTACGTAGAGGAGAGCTCTGAGGAACATTGATTATTGTAATAGCGGTAGAATAGCGAGAGAGATGCAATAATGTATATATATGTTTCTAATCTCTCAGTGGGGTTCGAACCGCCGACCGTCAGGACGATAGCCGACGCTTTAATCAACTACACCACGGCGTCGGCTATCGTCCTGACGGTCGGCAGTTCGAACCCCACTGAGAGATTAGAAACATTTAGTGGCTCACGTGTATTTGTGATATACTGTATACTCAATATATATATATATATATATATATATATATTATATATATATATATACCCGGTATATATATACTGTATATATTTATATAGTATATATTTATATATATATATATATATATATATATATATATATATATATATATATATATATATATATATATATATATATATATATATATATATATATATAATTATATATTATTAATATTATTATTATTTGTTTTATGTGTTTGTATAGTAATGGAAAGAAGAGTGACGTGCTTGTTTAGTGTACAGTAGTGGAATGGATAGGAGGAAGAGGAGTTTGTGATAGCTAGCTGGATTACTCTCTGAGTAGGTGAGACACAAAACTTAGTATATATCTACCCAATATTTTCCTTTATTCACCCTTCCTCTTTACTCTCTAGAAATTTTATGATCACCATACCCCTCTGCCACCATTGCTCTTTACACAGCATTCATCTCTGCTCATCATCCTCTTCTACTCAATCTTCTACCTTTCCTTACCTGTCAATTGCGTATATAATCTAATTTTTTACTCAGTTGTATCTTCTTCCACAACATACACTTCTGTACCATTGTTTTTTTGTTTTACAAAAAAACATTGTCTACCATGCCTTTCATCCATGAGTTCCACTACCCATAAATTATTCCTTTATTCTCAATTTGCAACTTATTCCCTCAATAAACCACGATGTCACCGTCCTCTAGATCTAGAACATGCCCATCCACTCCAACAGTCCTGATATTGTTATGAAGGACCAGAAGGAAACGACGTATCAATACCATCCGAGAGCATCACCTCCGTGAAAGTCACAACAACGTTTTCCAAATTAAAAAGATCTGGATATTGAAATAGCATATGTGGAGTATGAAGACCAAAGCAACACCATTGGTCACCGGAGTTCTAGGGCTCCTGAAGAAAGGATTTTGGAAAATTTATCAACCGTATCCCAGGTAACGTCAACGTCTACGAAGTCCAGAACCCTACTCGGAACAGCCTATATAATTATATACTACGGATAATGCTGTCGATAAAATATAATCTGCCCTGTTGCGCACAGGTTCATAGCGTGGACACGCCTCTATTGGATGCAATACAGGATATTGGGAAATAATAATAATAATAATAATAATAATAATAATAAAAATTATAATGATAATAATAATAATAGTAATAATAATAATAAAGACTGATGCCTCCAGCCAGATCTCCACACCAGTGGATCATTAACGTCATAATACACAATTATTCATAATATTTTATCGTTAATCATCATGATCATCATCAATCCAACGCTCTGCTTCCTGAGGAAGCACCCTCAAAGGGATGGCCATGGTAGAAACTGCCTCCAGGCTCCCAGACATGCCCACAATTACCCACTCCACAGTGCCATTTCCACTAAGTGGATTATGACTCTTAGCACAGAAAGAACAGACCCAGAGCATTCCCTCACCCGGATGGCAGTTCCACCACTGTTCTGCTATTTGATTTACCCCAGTGGGGCCTTGGCTGGAAGCATACCAAGCCCAGGCATTTTCTGAATATAAGAACCAGTGGTCCACTGCTCCAGAAGCTGATTGCACCACCAAAGTGGCGGACGGTGGGGTCGCCGCATCCCTACGCCAGAGAGAGAAATGCCGACTTGTGCCAGTGGGCTGTGAGAGTAAGACACTAGGGAACCATGGGGCACACCATTATGGCCCCACTGCCTTCACCACTCTCAGGTAAAAAGTTAGAAATAAGAAAGATGAAAAGGGTAAAGTCAGAAACTAGCTATGAGAAGTAGAGGACACCAACCCTCACTCTATCGTTAATAACGTTCATTAACCATCCCCGAAATTCAACAGTATCAAAGGCCCTTCTCTTCACTCACAATGTTTACCGTTTTGTCCTGACTCTCATCTACCAGTACCTTCACATTTGTTTGTTTTTAATTTACTTCTACCATCAACGCATGACCTCATGCATGTTCTTTCATTTATCCCCTGACGTGATTATATATGAGGAGGAAAATATAGTGTGTTTGACCTACGATAATAATTTGCTACAACACCGTTGTAGGTGTGGTCGAGTGGTCTTGCAACTGGACTGGTAATCCAATGGACCCGGGTTCGAATCCCGATATGTCAATGGGAAGATATTATTGGGATGGAATATGTGCTGTACCTAGTATCAGTGCATTACCACAAAGCCCACCGAAATGCCAAATAAATACCCTCATTGTTCCCTGATTAAATAGCACTGTATAAATATTCCCATATTCAAAATATGCTACAGGGGGACAATGCCTAGTGAGTTCATTGCTCAATAGGTGGCGTTCTGAGAGTGAGGGTCCGAGTCTAGGGGATTAGACAGTGAAGCACTGGAACGAGGCAGCTTCAGAGATGGGGCTGCTTCGAGCCATGAGTGGGCAACTAAGCCTCATGCATCATGCGAAGGCAAGATGGCAGGGGCTGGTTGTAGCTAAAAAGTGCTTCACGTGTCTCACCCCCTAGACTGGCACGAGACCTCCCGGGCTTCACTGTTCAATGTACAGTTTGCCGCACATATTCTATAATGTTGGGGCCGTTTTTTGACACAGCTGCACCCACTTCCCCAACCCCCTTCCCTCGCTCCACCTCCTTCCCTTACACTATTGGTAGGAGGTGGAATGAGGGAGGGGGTTTGGGGAGGTGGGTGCGGTGCTGCGAAGTTACGATTTGCTGGGATGGTTGAGAAATGGAATTTGTGTGGCAAACTGTTCAACGGTTGATTGTACAGGCTCTCAGCCTATACCCAAGAGGGAGTAGTTGGAATACAAAACATTTTTTTTTGTATCATTTATTTACTGCATTAGAAAATACACTTCTAATTCAATCATTTAAATATTCCTTCCATTCATAAAATCACGAAGTGTATGCACATTCATAAAGGCAACTGTACAATCACCAGCATACTGTAACTTCTAATTTCGTTCCATATGATTTATTTCCCTAATTTTATACAGATTTTCCTGACACATGTGAACTAAATTTAGGTATGAGAGCGTTGTTCAAATATATTGTGTATACCTTCTGATGACAAACAGAGAAAACTGAAGTAGGCGATAACAGACTTTTGTTTCCGACTGTACATCGGCAAATTGGCTATATAATGTCTGTTAAATGTTGGTGTATGTGGACTAAATAAATGATTTTTTTTTTAATCGATATGAGATTTTACGAGGCCGATCATGTGCGAAACCTGTTCAGCTTCATGCACAATGTGGGAGTTTTCCGCAATATAGGAGCAATCTATATTAAAGTAACCATCTAAAATCAAACGAAAATTGAAATATGTGGGCTAGATGTTATCACTATAGTTTTCTGGAGTCGAGGATAAATTTTACGAAACTGAATATGTGAGAACAAATTTCATTATTTTTGGCTTCCAAAAACTGAGAAAGATGAGCCTGGAGAAACAGATCAAAACGGCCACAGTCTTAAATAGCCACAACCAAAACAAACATACTCCATAACGGCCTAAGCGTTAGATTAGGGTAAGTTTAGGTAGCTTACGTTAGCTTTAATTATGGAAGATTAGGTTAGGTTTGTTTAAGTTAGAATATAAGTCAGTTTGGTTGTAGCCGTTTTGATTATGATCTTAACCACTTCAGCACCATAACGTAATTTTCATCTTCTTCTGGTTACCACTGGACGCTTTTCGTTAGCTTGAAATCTACCTCTAGGACTCAAAGGGGTAAAGACGATCTCAATAAACCCTCTGAATAACATAGGTCCTTCTTAAACTGCATAAAATCATTTAACTTTAGCCAAAATCAAAGGTAATAAGGCGTCACGATTCTGAAGGGGTTAAAGGAGTTTGGCCGATTTAACATGCAAGCCTAGCGGGACCCACCCCCGTGAAGGCTCGCCACCTATCCCGCCCTTCTGGTTACCTGTGTGATTTATATAGCCTGACGTAGTGTACCTCTCCTGGAGGTGAGGGGAGGGCTCGCACGGAGGAGGTTCAGGGGAGGTAGGTCGTTCTTTATAGACCTCATTTTTCCCCCATGTTTACCTCCATTAGTTTGAGATTTTAAGACGGTTGTCCCATTAGTTTGTCAATTTTTCAACCTTTCGCCCTAATCCTGGCGAACAATAGCGAGCCCGTAATTTTGGAGAAACCGGCCTTCGGCCTGTACAAGATTCTACCAACCAAAAATATACAAATCTGACTCGAAATGGGATTTTGAGGATTTTTTTTTTAAAGCGTGATGGAGGCCTAGGGAAGAAACAAACATAAGAATATTAAATAAACAAATAAATATCACCTACCCCCATAATATCACCTACCCCCATAATATCACCTACCCCCATAATATCACCTACCCCCATAATATCACCTACCCCCATAATATCACCTACCCCCATAATATCACCTACCCCCATAATATCACCTACCCCCATAATATCACCTACCCCCATAATATCACCTACCCCCATAATATCACCTACCCCCATAATATCACCTACCCCCATAATATCACCTACCCCCATAATATCACCTACCCCCATAAGAAGCGGGGAAGGAAGTTGGGCCAAAACAGCCGCCCTCAGCCATTTCACAACAAAATAGGCCGCACATCAAAACAGCCAAATTCCAAAGCAACCACACTCTAAATCAGCCACACTTGATAAATACCAAACTCCTAAACGTCTTGTAGGGGTTTGTTTAGGTTAAGCTTTTGTCTAGTACAGTACATTAGCTTCAGCTATACTAGGTTTGGTTAGATTAGGAGTTATAATTGATGTGTTCGTTTTAGTTGTGGCCGATTAAGTGTGTTGCCGTTTTTACTTTTAACAGTGAGAAGATAGAGATGTTTCAACATGACCAGGAAGCTTCAACTATACAAGCAATTTTGTTAAATGGTGCCTTTCTATTCAACTGTTTGGTGACATACTCTGATATAAATTGTAGTGTCACTTTTAGTAATGCATCTCATAAGATTACAGAAATTTGAATACACACTCTGGAGCGTTGTAAATTATCCATTATTTCGAACTTGGCGTAGGTGACATCTCGCTACCTCACCATCTCGATACTAATAACAGTTACAAAATTATAAAGATAACTTAAATTATCTAAGCTAACCCACCTATAATTAAGATAATTTAGGATAGGTAAGTATATTTACATACTCTACTGGTAACTTGAGTCACAGCCCTGGTAAAAGAAGATGCATGTCAAAACTTGCCCGACAATATAGCCGTCTCAACGGTTTCATTCAATGTTACTCCAATTTAATAATGTGTAAAAATAAAGTGCGATCATAGAACTAACCTCCCCAGACGTAATTCTTTTTTGTTTATGATTAAATTCAATTTGGTTGTTTTAAGTTAAACTAGTTAGGTTTTATGAAGAGTTTTATGAATAGACCCTACCAAGAATTCACCTAAGACCTCTAGTGGACGTTTCCGAAGTAGCGCCAGAGCTACGACTGTCGACATCAACAATATCCAACACCTAGGATATGCACAGTTTATCTCGATTTTTTGTGATACTACATGTTTTTATTTTACAGTATACGCCTACACTAAGTGCTTATATAATAGAGTAATAAAGAGAAAGTCCATATGCAGCTGATAATGACTACATAATTACAGTATAAGCTGATACATTTGCATAACAAAATTAGGCGCGAAAATAATTGCTGACTTTGTCTTATAAATATACGTTATTTATGAATATGGGTGATTTTAAAATATATAAAACAACAGTATGCAGAGACCAAGGTATGTTCCAGCTACAGAAATTAGACTAACTGTTTATAATAAAACAAATTTGAAGGAGAGGGAGGGTGGATAGGTCCGCGATGTCGTCAATTTCCCACAATGCACCACGGTAAACATTGTGTTCAGCGCCTCAATCGGCCACTGTAGGCTTTTATTGGTAGGAGGAATTAGTTTTGAGGTGGTGAGGTATAAATAGATACAACTATATGCAGGAAGTCTAACTAATATTCGAAGCTAGCCTTGCATGTTCGTTGTGAGGTCAGAATGATGGTAATTTATTAATTAATTAATCAATCATTGCGATTGATTGCCTTCCTTTATACAAATCATATATACAATGAGAATAACCTCTTGAGTATGTTTGTTTTTCTGTTCTTGATAGCGTAATGCTTAGTGTGCGGAATTTCGGTGTGAGTATCCTAGGTTCGAGTCCTTGGAGTACCACATGTACTCATTTTGTATTCATTTCATTAGTTAGGTTTATTTGTAAATTAATTGGTGAGTTGGTGTAAACAAATATGAATTTATCCAGGTTCAGGAGTAATTTATAGCGAGGCCTTCCTTTGTGGTTAAGTGCCTCATTAATTACCCCTTCCATTCGTCTAAACATTAGGCTACCATAGAGCAGTTGGGAGTACATACTTAGATTAACATGCAGTATTCGAAAATGCATATTATATCGTAGGCTTGTGCATAAACCTTTAACTGCCTTAATATCGTAATGCTTAGTGTGCGGAATTTCGGTGTGAGTATCCTAGGTTCGAGTCCTTGAAGTACCACATGTATTCATTACATTAATTACTTGCATTGGTTTCATTAGTTATGTTTATTTGTAAATTAATTGGTGGGTTGGTGAAAACAATTATGAATATATGTATGTATTGTATATTCACAGGCACATTCCCCATAGCTGGGGGTAGCCGACTCGAGACAGAGCCCGAACAGGGTCAACACAACACAACATAAAACACAACAAAATATATATGCACACACATCTACAGTAGGTCGCCCAGGAGAATACCCAGAGACCAAGGATCACTAGGGGCCTCCAGCATTTCCCCAGTCCCAGACCTCCAGGAGAGGTTCCGGTCTCAGCAGGCAGACAGGCAGCGGAGCACACAACAACGCCCGCCCACCTCAAATCTAGGCATGACCCTTAATATATTTCTGCTCCTCTAGCCAGGCGCCTGACGGACTATTATCTAGCCCAACTGGCGCCCGACCCCCTCTCCCAACAACCGCGTTATTACTCATCTATTCACAAGCATTCTCCATTCATTCCTATTTATTACCACTTCTCTTACCGGTTCTAAGTCATCTCTCTATCTTCCAACGCTTGTACTACACAATCTCTCCATCTCAACGGAGTTCTTCCTACCCCTCTACCTCCCTTTGTATTTGACTCATATACTTTCTTTGTAAACCTTACACCTCCCATTCGCTCAACATGTCCATAAAAGCACAGCACCCTTCTGTCCACTCTGGCCGACAAAGGTTCTTGCTGTCCCACTCTCCTACGTACTTCTTCATGTACTTATTTGAAATTCTAGCTATTTCAGCTTTTAGGATGTAAATATTTTACCTTTACATTTTGTAATATGAATAACCATTGCCACAAAGGAATACATAATTCGGACTTTCTATCACTCTTTCTCTCTCTCTATTGAAAACAAGCGAAATATAAGTAACCGAATTTTAAAATACGGACTTCGTCAGTCTTACGAAACCCTTAAGAACGTGCACTTTAAGCATAGTAATTTAATGAAGTAAATGAACTATGGGAAAACTTTTGGACATAATATTGATAGGCACAAAAGTGACAAAACATTTGTTTACGCACGACACCAAAATACAAAAGTTTGGAGTAATATAGGAAAATATACACCGCATATACTATAAGTGTTCGCACTTTTTTTTTCATTTGTGTGAGTGTGTTTTTTTTTGGGTTCAATCAATTTTCCAGTAGGTAGTTTCTCACTATGTTCTTAACTATGTTTCATGCCGACCCTATACTTAGAGAGAATGGTAGATGGGGAGAGCTCTCTCTCTCTCTCTCTGGCTCAGTGAAAGAAAGCAAAGGGTTGTCATAAACGGTAAAGCATTAAAATGGACCAATGTAACTAGCAGGATACCCCAGGGATCGGTTCTAGGGCCAGTTCTCTTCCTAGTTTATATAAATGACATACTGTAGATGTGGGCCTCGCCTGTACTATCTCAAAGTTTGCAGACGATACAAAAATTGCTAATACTGTACTCTCAAACGAACATGTAGAAGATATGCAAAATAACATAGATAAGCTGTCGTGTTGGGCTAAAATTTGGCAAATGAGTTTAAAATTAATGCGGTTAAATATAAAGTACTGTACTCCATATCGGGACCCAAAATAAGAAAACAAATTATTCAATAAAAGGCACTCCGCTTAATTAAGAGTGTAGACATAAACTGATTTGGGAGTAACAATATCGAGTAACCTGATACCCAGTCAACGATGATTAGAAGTAGTTAAGAAGGCATATACAATAATTGGCTTTATAGGCAGTTCATTCGTGCATAAATCCAAAGATATAATTCTCACACTTTACAATTCACTAGTCCGTCCTCTTCTGGAATATTGCGTTCAATTCTGGTGCCCCTACTACCAAAAATATATTGATAAACTTGAACGAGTTCAAAATAGAGTTACCAAAATGAAATACAGTATAATCTAAGAAACAAACCATACGAGGAGCTTCTTAGAGAATTAAGTTTATTTCCTTTAACCCAGCGCAAATTATGAGGTGACCTAATTCAAGTCTTCAAAATCATCAAAGGCATCGATAATATGAACTGTAATAAGTACTTTACGATCAACCAATCAAACTACACGCGGGAAAATGGTTGCAAAATTATTGGTAAATCTTTAACTCGCACGAGTCTAAGAATGTCTTCTTCAATCGATTTGTGAACTAGTGGAATACATATTATGTATTCCTCGAGATGTTATAGACTGCAGCACCGTTGATTCCTTTAAACATCGCCTAGACAAGCACCTCGCCTTAAACAAACGATTGATTTAATTTGTATATAAATTACTTTCTTCTCAGATACATCGAGGATCACTTGTAGCTGTATTGTTATTATCCCAAATTGTACCCTACTAACAACTCGTAACCCTCCCAAGGACATTGGTCTTAGGGCAGTGCTTCCCTCTCCAATTGTCCCTCACCCACTCTGAACCACTGTTAGACACTTTGAACAGCAGTGATTTGGAGAGCAAGCAGCCTCGAGGGGTCGCTAGGTCCGTTGTTGCTTGACTTCCTTTGTACACCTTTGTACTCTCTCTCTCTCTCTCTCTCTGGTGCACTATAGCGGTGGACTAAGAGTTATGCCGCTATGCCGTGCTGGTGTATAATGCCGAGCCAGGCTGTATAATTAATCAATTAGGGACTACTTCCAGCATATTAGTGCCGGTGATTAGGGCTGGACGTGTGGCTCATTGTGAGGGATGACGCCCGCCACAGATCCACACAGGGTGGCCACTAAACTCAACTTTCGTATCATTAACTCCCGTCCACTCACCAACTCTCTGCAATCTCTCTCTCTTCGCCGCAATGTTGCATCTCTTGTGCTATTTTATCGCTGCTACAATAATCAGTGTTCCTCGGAGCTTTCCCAGTGTATACCACCTCTTCTACGCAGGGTACGTAGTACCCATATTGCAACACAATCCCACCCCTACTCCTGGCAAATCTCCAACCCAAGAGTGAAACGCTATTCACATACTTTCTTTTACTCAACTGCTGAGCTCTGGAACTCACTCCCAGATTCAGTCTTTCCCTCTTCCTATGACTTAAATTGCTTCTAACTCAATGTGTCCAGGCATTTTAGCTCGAGCGTCCCTTGATTTTGGTCCTTTCACTCTTTCAACTCTTGGGGAGGCACTCGCTACAGGCAGTTTTGCCTTCACATAGGAGAAGAAAAAAAAATGGCTTATTGTGAGGGATGACACCCGCTACAGATCCACACAGGGTGGCCGCTACTCTCAACTGACTCATTGTGAGGGATGACACCCGCTACAGATACACACAGGGTGTCCGCTACACTCGACTGACTCATTGTGAGGGATGAAACCCGCTACAGATCCACACAGGGTGGCTGCTACACTCAACTGACTCATTGTGAGGGATGACACCCGCTACAGATACACAGGGTGGCCGCTACACACAACTGACTCAATGTGAGGGATGAGACCCGCCACAGATCCACACAAGGTGGCTGCTACACTCAACTGACTCATTGTGAGGTATGACGCCCGCCACAGATCCACACAGGGTGGCTGCTACACTCAACTGACTAAATGTGAGGGATGACGCCCGCTACAGATCCACACAGGGTGGCCGCTACACTCAACTGACTCATTGTGAGGGATGACGCCCACTACAGATCCACACAAGGTGGCCGCTACACTCAACTGACTCATTGTGAGGAATGACACTCACTACAGATCCACACAAGGTGGCCGCTACACTCAACCGACTTATTGTGAGGGATGACACCCACTACAGATCCACACAGGGTGGCCGCTACACTCAACTGACTCATTGTGAGGGATGACACCCGCTACAGATCCACACAGGGTGGCTGCTACACTCAACTGACTAAATGTGAGGGATGACGCCCGCTACAGATCCACACAGGGTGGCCGCTACACTCAACTGACTCATTGTGAGGGATGACGCCCACTACAGATCCACACAAGGTGGCCGCTACACTCAACTGACTCATTGTGAGGAATGACACTCACTACAGATCCACACAAGGTGGCCGCTACACTCAACCGACTTATTGTGAGGGATGACACCCACTACAGGTCCACACAAGGTGGCCGCTACACTCAACTGACTCATTGTGAGGGATGACACCCGCTACAGATCCACACAGGGTGGCCGCTACACTCAACTGACTCATTGTGAGGGATGACGCCCGCTACAGATCCACACAGGGTGGCCGCTACACGTAACTGACTCATTGTGAGAGATGACACCCGCTACAGATCCACACAGGGTGGCTGCTACACTCAACTGACTCATTGTGAGGGATGACAGTCGCTACAGATCCACACAGGGTGGCCGCTACACTCAACTGACTCATTGTGAGGGATGACACCCGCTACAGATCCACACAGGGTGGCCGCTACACTCAACTGACTCATTGTGAGGGATGACGCCCGCTACAGATCCACACAGGGTGGCCGCTACACGTAACTGACTCATTGTGAGAGATGACACCCGCTACAGATCAACACAGGGTGGCTGCTACACTCAACTGACTCATTGTGAGGGATGACAGTCGCTACAGATCCACACAGGGTGGGAACTACATTCAACTTACTCATTGTGAGGGATGACACTCGCTACAGATCCACACAAGGTGGCCGCTACACTCAACTGAATCATTGTGAGGGATGACACCCGCTACAGATCCACACAGGGTGGCCGCTACACTCAACTGACTCATTGTGAGGGATGACACCCGCTACAGATCTACACAGGGTGGCTGCTACACTCAACTTAAAAGTTTAAAAAAACTCTTCATGTGGTTATGATGACATACCTGTTCACATTGTTAAGGAATGTATACGCAAGATTGCTCCTTTTCTTAAACACATAATTAACAGATCCTTCAAATTAGGCGTATTTTTCTAATTACCTACAAATAGCTAAAGCAATTCCAATTTTTTAAAAAGTTGACAGATCCAACCCCCAAAACTATAGGCCAATTTCCCTACTCACAATTTAGCAAAATATTTGAAAAAGTTGTCTGCTCCAGGCTAGCACAATATTTAGAAACCAATGCTCTCCTAACGAAATACCAGTTTGGTTTTCGTCCCAGGTCATCAACTGAGTGTGCCATTTACCAACTCTCTAAAGAAATGTATAAGGTTTTAGACACAAAATCATACCAATTGACTATCTTTTGTGATCTATCAAAAACCTTTGATACCATACCCCATAATATTTTAATTAAAAAAAAAAAGAGAATTACGGAATACGAGGCCCATCCCTTAACTGGTTTAAGAATTATTTAAGTAACCGTAAACAATTTGTATTTTTCTGTAACACTTGTTCTAAATACAGGGATATGAAGTATGGTGTCCCACGGGGTTCGGTACGTGGTCCGGTGTTGTTTAATTTGTTTGTTAATGATATTGTAAATTCAAGCACTAAAATATAATTTCTACTTTATGCCGATGATACCAATATTTATCTACAGGGTAATACTATTCTTGACTTATCAAACCAAATGAATGAAGACATTAGCAAAGTTTCTAATTGGATTAAATCAAACAGTATAACGCTCAATCTAGGTAACACTCATTATTTAGTGACTCATTTTAGCTCAAATCAAATTCCCAATATTGTCATTAAAATGGATGATCACATTATTGAGCAGGTTAAGGAAGCTACATGTTTATAAAACAAGAGATTCGTTCAACATCAACTCACTAAACCAAATGTATTTTGCTTTAATTTATCCTCATATTATTTACTGAGCTACTATCTGGGGAGGAGCTAATACAACTTATTTTGACGCCATATACCTAGCTCAGAAAAAAAATATTACGAATTATTACCTATCAATCATATAATGCCCACACTGGAACTATTTATAAAGATCTTGGTTTATTGAAATTAAATTATATTCTTTTTTCACAAGCAGTCCGTTTTGTAAATAAAGTTTTAAATCAACAACTACTCATGCATGGCAATTTTTACTTAATAACACAATTTTAACAAACGAGGAGTCGAGGAGTCATTACGACTACCTTACTATAGAACAACGCATAGACAATGTAGCCTACATTACAGGGGCCCTAAACTGTGGAACACATTGAACGAATCTGTTAGACACTCCGAATCTTTATTTGCATTTAAAACTAAAATCAAACAAAGCTTCCTTAATCAATACTAGTACTTAATTGCAGTCTCTGAAACCAAAAGTTTTGTTTATATGTATACTTACCTTATCTTTAATATATTTTAGCAAACTGAGTAGGTCACATATTAATTGTTAAATTTAGTAAGGACCACTACAAATTATTATAGCTTGAATATTGTTTATTACATCTAATAATTGTTAAGCAACTATGTGCTGTTTAGCTTCATATATTTTATTATGAATATATAGATAGCTAACATGAACTACTTCTTAGCTAGCTGCACTTACCACATTAATTACTATATGTACCATCATTCTTATTGTGTATGTACCTTTTGGCAATACAAATATTTATCAATCAAAAACAAAAACAAAATTACTCATTGCGAGTGATGACGCCCGCTACAGATCAACACAGGGTGGCCGCTACACTCAACTGACTCATTGTGAGGGATGACACCCGCTACAGATCCACAAAGGGTGACCGCTACACTCAACTGACTCATTGTGAGTGATGACATCCGCTACAGATCCACACAGGGTGGCCGCTACACTCAACTGACTCATTGTGAGGGATGACACCTGCTTCAGATCCACACAGGATGGCTGCTACACTCAACTGGCTCATTGTGAGGGATGACGCCCGCTATAGATCCACACAAGGTGGCCGCTACACTCACCTGGCTCATTGTGAGGGATGGCACCCATTACAGATCCACACAGGGTGGCTGCTACACTCAACTGACTCATTGTGAGGGATGACACCTGCTACAGATCCACACAAGGTGGCCGCTACACTCAACTGACTCATTGTGAGGGATGACACCCGCCAAAGATCCACACAGGGTGGCTGCTACACTCAACTGACTCATTGTGAGGGATGACGCCCGCTACAGATCCACACAGGGTGGCCGCTACATTCAACTGACTCATTGTGAGGGATGACACCCGCTACAGACCTACAGAAGGTGGCTGCTACACTTGCAACTGACTCATTGTGAGGAGTGACACCCGCTACTGATCCAAACAGGGTGGCCGCTACACTCAACTGGCTCATTGTGATGGATGACGACCGCTACAGATCCAAACAGGGTGGCCGATACACTCAACTGACTCATTGTGAGGGATGACGCCCGCCACAGATCCACACAGGGTACGGGCTGCTACACTCAACTGAATCATTGTGAGGGATGACGCCCGCTACAGATCCACACAAGGTGGCCGCTACACTCAATTGACTCATTGTAAGGGATGGCACCCGCTACAGATCCAAACAGGGTGGCCGCTACATTCAACTGGCTCAGTGTGAGGGATGACACCGCTTCAAATCCAAACAGGGTGGCTGCTACACTCAACTGACTCATTGTGAGGGATGACGCCCGCTACAGATCCACACAGGTTGGCCGCTACATTCAACTGACTCATTGTGAGGGATGACACCCGCTACAGACCTACAGAAGGTGGCTGCTACACTTGCAACTGACTCATTGTGAGGAGTGACACCCGCTACAGATCCACACAGGGTGGCCGCTAGACTCAACTGGCTCATTGTGAGGGATGACACCTGCCAGAGATCCACACAGGGTGGCTGCTACACTCAACTGACTCATTGTGAGGGATGACACCCGCTACAGATCCACACAGGGTGGCCTCTACACTCAACTGACTCATTGTGAGGGATGACACCAGCTACAGATCCACACAGGGTGGCCGCTACACTCAACTGACTCATTGTGAGGGATGACACCTGCTACAGATCCACACAGGGTTGCTGCTACACTCAACTGACTCATTGTGAGGGATGAAACCCGCTACAGATCCACAAAGGGTGGCTGCTACACTCAACTGACTCATTGTGAAGGATGACGCCCGCCACAGATCCACACAAGGTGGCTGCTACATTCAACTGGCTCATTGTGACGGGTGAAGCCCGCTATAGATCCACACAATGTGGCTGTTACACTCAACTGGCTCATTGTGAGGGATGACACCCTCTACAGATCGACACACGGTGGCCGCTAAGCTCAACTGACACATTGTGAGGGATGACACCCGCTACAGATCCAAACAGAGTGGCTGCTACACTCAACTGGCTCATTGTGAGGGATGACACCCGCTACAGATCCACACACGGTGGCTGCTACACTCAACTGATTCATTGTGAGGGATGACACCCACTAAAGATCCAAACAGGGTGGCTGCTACACTCAACTGCCTCATTGTGAGGGATGACACCCGCTATAGATCCACACAAAGTGGCTGCTACGCTCAACTGACTAATAGTGAGGGATGACACCCACTACAGATCCACACAGGGTGGCTGCTACACTCAACTGAATCATTGAGAGGGATGACACCCACCAGAGATCCACACAGGGTGGCTGCTACACTCAACTGACTCATTGTGAGGGATGACACCCGCTACAGATCCACACAGGGTGGCCGCTACACTCAACTGACTCATTATGAGGGATGACACCCGCGCAGATCCACGCATGGTGGCCGATACACTCAACTGACTCATTGTGAGGGATGACACCCGCTACAGATCCACACAACGTGGCTGCTACACTCAACTTACTCATTGTGAGGGATGACGCCCGCTACAGATCCACACAGGGTGGCCTCTATACTCAACTGGCTTATTGTGAGGGATGACACCCGCTTCAGATCCAAACAGGGTGGCCGCTACACTCAACTGCCTCATTGTGAGGGATGACACCCGCTACAGATCCACACAGGGTGGCCGCTAGACTCAACTGGCTCATTGTGAGGGATGACACCTGCCAGAGATCCACACAGGGTGGCTGCTACACTCAACTGACTCATTGTGAGGGATGACACCCGCTACAGATCCACACAGGGTGGCCTCTACACTCAACTGACTCATTGTGAGGGATGACACCAGCTACAGATCCACACAGGGTGGCCGCTACACTCAACTGACTCATTGCGAGGGATGACACCTGCTACAGATCCACACAGGGTTGCTGCTAAACTCAACTGACTCATTGTGAGGGATGAAACCCGCTACAGATCCACCAACGGTGGCTGCTACACTCAACTGACTCATTGTGAAGGATGACGCCCGCCACAGATCCACACAAGGTGGCTGCTACATTCAACTGGCTCATTGTGACGGGTGAAGCCCGCTATAGATCCACACAATGTGGCTGTTACACTCAACTGGCTCATTGTGAGGGATGACACCCTCCACAGATCGACACACGGTGGCCGCTAAGCTCAACTGACACATTTTGAGGGATGACACCCGCTACAGATCCACACAGAGTGGCTGCTACACTCAACTGGCTCATTGTGAGGGATGACGTCCGCTACAGATCCACACACGGTGGCTGCTACACTCAACTGATTCATTGTGAGGGATGACACCCACTAAAGATCCACACAGGGTGGCTGCTACACTCAACTGCCTCATTGTGAGGGATGACACCCGCTATAGATCCACACAAAGTGGCTGCTATGCTCAACTGACTAATAGTGAGGGATGACACCCGCTACAGATCCACACAGGGTGGCTTCTACACTCAACTGAATCATTGAGAAGGATGACACCCGCCAGAGATCCACACAGGGTGGCTGCTACACTCAACTGACTCATTGTGAGGGATGACACCCACTACAGATCCACACAGGGTGGCCGCTACACTCAACTGACTCATTATGAGGGATGACACCCGCGCAGATCCACGCATGGTGGCCGCTACACTTAACTGACTCATTGTGAGGGATGACACCCGCTACAGATCCACACAAAGTGGCGGTTACACTCAACTAACTCATTGTGAGGGATGACGCCTGCTACAGATCCACACAGGGTGGCCGCTACACTCAACTAACTCATTGTGAGGGATGACAGCCGCTACAGATCCACACAGGGTGGCCGCTACACTCAACTGACTCATAGTGAGGGATGACGCCCGCTACAGATCCACACAGGTTGGCCGCTACACTCAACTGACTCATTGTGAAGGATGACACTCACTACAGATCCACACAACGTGGCTGCTACACTCAACTGACTTATTGTGAGGGATGACACCCGCTTCAGATCCAAACAGGGTGGCCGCTACACTCAACTGCCTCATTGTGAGGGATGACACCCGCTATAGACTCACACATGGTGGCCGCTACACTCAACTGACTCATTGTGATGGATGACGCCCACTACATATCCACACAAGATGGCTGCTACACTCAACTGGCTCATTGTGAGCGATGACGCCTACCACAGATCCACACAAGGTGGCCGCTACATTCAACTGACTCATTGTGAGGGACGACGCCCGCTACTGATCACAAAAGGTGGCTGCTACACTCAACTGACTCATTGTGAGGGATGACACCCGCTACAGATCCACACAGGGTGGCCTCTATACTCAACTGGCTTATTGTGAGGGATGACACCCGCTTCAGATCCAAACAGGGTGGCCGCTACACTCAACTGCCTCATTGTGAGGGATGACACCCGCTACAGATCCACACAGGGTGGCCGCTAGACTCAACTGGCTCATTGTGAGGGATGACACCTGCCAGAGATCCACACAGGGTGGCTGCTACACTCAACTGACTCATTGTGAGGGATGACACCCGCTACAGATCCACACAGGGTGGCCTCTACACTCAACTGACTCATTGTGAGGGATGACACCACAGATCCACACAGGGTGGCCGCTACACGCTACAGATCCACACAGGTGGCCGCTACACTCAACTGACTCATTGCGAGGGATGACACCTGCTACAGATCCACACAGGGTTGCTGCTAAACTCAACTCACTCATTGTGAGGGATGAAACCCGCTACAGATCCACCAACGGTGGCCGCTACACTCAACTGACTCATTGTGAAGGATGACGCCCGCCACAGATCCACACAAGGTGGCTGCTACATTCAACTGGCTCATTGTGACGGGTGAAGCCCGCTATAGATCCACACAATGTGGCTGTTACACTCAACTGGCTCATTGTGAGGGATGACACCCTCCACAGATCGACACACACGGTGGCCGCTACACTCAACTGACACATTTTGAGGGATGACACCCGCTACAGATCCACACAGAGTGGCTGCTACACTCAACTGGCTCATTGTGAGGGATGCCCGCCACAGATCCAAACAAGGTGGCTGCTCCACTCAACTGACTCATTGTGAGGGATGACACCCACTACAGATCCACACAGGGTGGCCGCTACACTCAACTGACTCATTGTGAGGTATAACACCCGCTACAGATCCACACAGGGTGGCCACTAAACTCAACTGACTCATTGTGAGGGATGACACCCGCTACAGATCCACACAGGGTGGCCACTACACTCAACTGACTCATTGTGAGGGATGACACCCACTACAGATCCACACAGGGTTGCCGCTACACTCAACTGAATCATTGTGAGGGATGACACCCGCTACAGATCCACACAGGGTGGCCGCTACACTCAACTGACTCATTGTGATGGATGACACCCGCTACAGATCCACACCGTGTGGCTGCTACACTCAACTGGCTCATTGTGAGGGATGACACCCGCTATAGATCCACACAATGTGGCTGTTACACTCAACTGGCTCATTGTGATGGATGACGCCCTCTACAGATCCACACACGGTGGCCGCTACACTCAACTGATTCATTGTGAGGGATGACACCCGCTACAGATCCACACAGGGTGGCTGCTACACTCAACTGGCTCATCGTGAGGGATGACGCCCGCTACAGATCCACACACGGTGGCCGCTACTCTCAACTGAGTCATTGTGAGGGATGATGCCCGGTACAAATCCACACAAGGTGGCCGCTACACTCAACTGACTCATTATGAGGGATGACACACGCGCAGATCCACGCATGGTGGCCGCTACACTCAACTGACTCATTGTAAGGGATGACACCCGCTACAGATCCACACAAAGTGGCGGTTACACTCAACTAACTCATTGAGAGGGATGACGCCTGCTACAGATCCACACAGGGTGGCCGCTACACTCAACTAACTCATTGTGAGGGATGACAGCCGCTACAGATCCACACAGGGTGGCCGCTACACTCAACTGACTCATAGTGAGGGATGACGCCTGCTACAGATCCACACAGGTTGGCCGCTACACTCAACTGACTCATTGTGAAGGATGACACTCACTACAGATCCACACAACGTGGCTGCTACACTCAACTTACTCATTGTGAGGGATGACGCCCGCTACAGATCCACACAGGGTGGCCTCTACACTCAACTGGCTTTTTGTGAGGGATGACACCCGCTTCAGATCCAAACAGGGTGGCCGCTACACTCAACTGCCTCATTGTGAGGGATGACACCCGCTATAGACCCACACATGGTGGCCGCTACACTCAACTGACTCATTGTGATGGATGACGCCCACTACATATCCACACAAGATGGCTGCTACACTCAACTGACTCATTGTGAGCGATGACGCCTACCACAGATCCACACAAGGTGGCCGCTACATTCAACTGACTCATTGTGAGGGACGACGCCCGCTACTGATTACAAAAGGTGGCTGCTACACTCAACTGACTCTTTGTGAGGGATGACGCCCGCTACAGATCCACACAGGTTGGCCACTACACTCAACTGACTCATTGTGAAGGATGACACTCACTACAGATCCACACAACGTGGCTGCTACACTCAACTTACTCATTGTGAGGGATGACGCCCGCTACAGATCCACACAGGGTGGCCTCTACACTCAACTGGCTTATTGTGAGGGATGACACCCGCTTCAGATCCAAACAGGGTGGCCGCTACACTCAACTGCCTCATTGTGAGGGATGACACCTGCTTCAGATCCACACAGGATGGCTGCTACACTCAACTGGCTCATTGTGAGGGATGACGCCCGCTATAGATCCACACAAGGTGGCCGCTACACTCACCTGGCTCATTGTGAGGGATGGCACCCGTTACAGATCCACACAGGGTGGCTGCTACACTCAACTGACTCATTGTGAGGGATGACACCTGCTACAGATCCACACAAGGTGGCCGCTACACTCAACTGACTCATTGTGAGGGATGACACCCGCCAAAGATCCACACAGGGTGGCTGCTACACTCAACTGACTCATTGTGAGGGATGACGCCCGCTACAGATCCACACAGGGTGGCCGCTACATTCAACTGACTCATTGTGAGGGATGACACCCGCTACAGACCTACAGAAGGTGGCTGCTACACTTGCAACTGACTCATTGTGAGGAGTGACACCCGCTACTGATCCAAACAGGGTGGCCGATACACTCAACTGACTCATTGTGAGGGATGACACCCGCTACTGATCCAAACAGGGTGGCCGATACACTCAACTGACTCATTGTGAGGGATGACGCCCGCCACAGATCCACACAGGGTACGGGCTGCTACACTCAACTGAATCATTGTGAGGGATGACGCCCGCTACAGATCCACACAAGGTGGCCGCTACACTCAATTGACTCATTGTATGGGATGGCACCCGCTACAGATCCAAACAGGGTGGCCGCTACATTCAACTGGCTCAGTGTGAGGGATGACACCGCTTCAAATCCATACAGGGTGGCTGCTACACTCAACTGACTCATTGTGAGGGATGACACCCGCTACAGATCCACACAGGGTAGCTGCTACACTCAACTGACTCATTGTGAGGGATGACGCCCGCTACAGATCCACACAGGTTGGCCGCTACATTCAACTGACTCATTGTGAGGGATGACACCCGCTACAGACCTACAGAAGGTGGCTGCTACACTTGCAGCTGACTCATTGTGAGGAGTGACACCCGCTACAGATCCACACAGGGTGGCCGCTAGACTCAACTGGCTCATTGTGAGGGATGACACCTGCCAGAGATCCACACAGGGTGGCTGCTACACTCAACTGACTCATTGTGAGGGATGACACCCGCTACAGATCCACACAGGGTGGCCGCTACACTCAACTGACTCATTGTGAGGGATGACACCTGCTACAGATCCACACAGGGTTGCTGCTACACTCAACTGACTCATTGTGAGGGATGAAACCCGCTACAGATCCACAAAGGGTGGCTGCTACAATCAACTGACTCATTGTGAAGGATGACGCCCGCCACAGATCCACACAAGGTGGCTGCTACATTCAACTGGCTCATTGTGACGGGTGAAGCCCGCTATAGATCCACACAATGTGGCTGTTACACTCAACTGGCTCATTGTGAGGGATGACACCCTCTACAGATCGACACACGGTGGCTGCTACACTCAACTGCCTCATTGTGAGGGATGACACCCGCTATAGATCCACACAAAGTGGCTGCTACGCTCAACTGACTAATAGTGAGGGATGACACCCACTACAGATCCACACAGGGTGGCTGCTACACTCAACTGAATCATTGAGAGGGATGACACCCGCCAGAGATCCACACAGGGTGGCTGCTACACTCAACTGACTCATTGTGAGGGATGACACCCGCTACAGATCCACACAGGGTGGCCGCTACACTCAACTGACTCATTATGAGGGATGACACCCGCGCAGATCCACGCATGGTGGCCGCTACACTCAACTGACTCATTGTGAGGGATGACACCCGCTACAGATCCACACAAAGTGGCGGTTACACTCAACTAACTCATTGTGAGGGATGACGCCTGCTACAGATCCACACAGGGTGGCCGCTACACTCAACTAACTCATTGTGAGGGATGACAGCCGCTACAGATCCACACAGGGGGGCCGCTACACTCAACTGACTCATTGTGAGGGATGATGCCCGCTACAGATCCACACAGGTTGGCCACTACACTCAACTGACTCATTGTGAAGGATGACACTCACTACAGATCCACACAACGTGGCTGCTACACTCAACTTACTCATTGTGAGGGATGACGCCCGCTACAGATCCACACAGGGTGGCCTCTACACTCAACTGGCTTATTGTGAGGGATGACACCCGCTTCAGATCCAAACAGGGTGGCCGCTACACTCAACTGCCTCATTGTGAGGGATGACACCCGCTACAGATCCACACAGGGTGGCCGCTAGACTCAACTGGCTCATTGTGAGGGATGACACCTGCCAGAGATCCACACAGGGTGGCTGCTACACTCAACTGACTCATTGTGAGGGATGACACCCGCTACAGATCCACACAGGGTGGCCTCTACACTCAACTGACTCATTGTGAGGGATGACACCAGCTACAGATCCACACAGGGTGGCCGCTACACTCAACTGACTCATTGTGAGGGATGACACCTGCTACAGATCCACACAGGGTTGCTGCTACACTCAACTGACTCATTGTGAGGGATGAAACCCGCTACAGATCCACCAAGGGTGGCTGCTACACTCAACTGACTCATTGTGAAGGATGACGCCCGCCACAGATCCACACAAGGTGGCTGCTACATTCAACTGGCTTATTGTGACGGGTGAAGCCCGCTATAGATCCACACAATGTGGCTGTTACACACAACTGGCTCATTGTGAGGGATGACACCCTCTACAGATCGACACACGGTGGCCGCTAAGCTCAACTGACACATTTTGAGGGATGACACCCGCTACAGATCCACACAGAGTGGCTGCTACACTCAACTGGCTCATTGTGAGGGATGACGTCCGCTACAGATCCACACACGGTGGCTGCTACACTCAACTGATTCATTGTGACGGATGACACCCACTAAAGATCCACACAGGGTGGCTGCTACACTCAACTGCCTCATTGTGAGGGATGACACCCGCTATAGATCCACACACAGTGGCTGCTATGCTCAACTGACTAATAGTGAGGGATGACACCCGCTACAGATCCACACAGGGTGGCTTCTACACTCAACTGAATCATTGAGAAGGATGACACTGTGACGCATGTCCAGTGTGAGCATGCTGTACAGAACGCCTAGTCATGCCCCACTCTCGCTAGGATCGTCAGGGCAGGAACTTTGGCTGTAGTCTATGTAGAGTTTCCTAACTTAGTTCATGTGAGCCGTTGTACTATAAGTAATATGAATATGTATTTTGTTTTCATCTGAGTCAACGAGTTCTATTTTATATCATTAGTTATAAGTATTGTGTGTAAAACTTATTTGTAATGATGGGAGAAGCGGCAGCCACAGTTGGGGGTCAGTGGGTGCGCCATGCGGGAGGTGGGCCTAACTCACTAGCACTCCCCCCCCCCCCCTCCCCCTCCCCTCAGTGCTAGGAAAGCCTTTGTCTATCCCAGAGGAGAGAGAGAAATTACGTAATGATTGTCAGTGGGCGGTCCTTAGTAGTTCACGTTGGGCTCACTAGAGGGCCGAGTATAAAAAGGGAAGTCTAGCCATTTTTTGATCAGAACTCATTAGGCAGAGCGACTTCTCATTTCCCTTGCTAACTATATATTCTTCTGACTGATGTGAACTTTCTCTACTACCTTACATTCTTATCTCCTCTTTTCCCTACCCTTTTTAACTTCCATGGTCCCGTTGGTGCAGAGCTAGTCAGCCAACGTATTATCGCTTGAGTTCTCATGAGATACATGCCTATTAGATAGCCTATTTTGGAAGGGTTAACTTAGAATAGGATTGATTTATGTTTGTTGCACTTGTCTATGCATTTCCCTGTGTGTTATTATTATTATTCCTGGTTTCTGCTAGTCTAGGTAATGCTAGACTGGGGTAAGGCTTTTCTGTGTTACGAGTTGTTGTTTGATGCAGTGGTTAAGCGATAAACCTGCATACTCGTTTCGGTTCAGTGAAGCCTAGGTTGTCTTCGCGGCTGACTGTGTTGAGTTAATAATTTACAGTGCGTGAGGGCAAGAGCCTAACCACCCTGTATTTTATTAACAGCTTGTTTTTACTTTGTCAAGGAGCCGGGAGAAAACCAGATACAAGGGATCTGGATTTCTCAAAGTGCACTTGTTAGTGTTAACGTAATACTTTAAACAGTTGTGAGGACTTCGCTAGGCTACGAGCCGTTTTTGCTCAGTCACTGCTACCTTTTGCCCACAGTACCCCAGCTAGACTTTACTCGATTAGTAGATACAGAATAGTATTGAAGCTTTCCTTATGTATGATATTGTTTATGCACTATTGATTTCATGTGTTGCAAGCTTGGCTACTTTAGTGATTAGTGGCCCACGAGCACAATCCGAGTAGGCTATTGCCGTTGCATTTGCGGAGTACTTCTTTTTAATGTTTGCCATTTACTATTGCATATTCTTTTAATTATTCTTATGCCAATTTAAACCTGTAATAGTATTTAATTGCCAGTGTTTTTCTTATTGAATTACTGTTCAAAATCCGATACGTACTTCTTACGAGCATCCGAGAAGCATCTAACTTTTTTCAGAAGATTCCTTGCTCGATGCTTAAGGACTATTAATTAACGTAACGTAATAGTGCCGATCCGAAGTAGAGGGTGGAGGACTTCTTAAGTTCTTAGTCAAGGGTGGATTACTTCGGCTTCGGCCAACACTATTCTTTGGTGTTGTTGTTTCTTACTTCTTTGTTTGATTGTTGACCAGACTAGAGAATTCCTGTCTCTTTATTAGTCTGTTGTTGAACACTAGTACCGAGTTCTTGTATACCCCGTTATAGCAGATTGAACTCTGGAGGGTATTGGTGTTTTTTGTTCGGCTGGCAGTACTCAGGGGTTGGGATCGTGTGTTTCCGTTGTGGCAGCGAGCCGTATTAGAGTCCTGATTGAGAGCCCTTGTGTACCCGAGTGCCAGGTCGTAACAAATGGCGACCTTGCTTAGGATTTTGTGAACAGTATAAATTTTTGCAGAGTTGTACAACATTTGTTTGTTTGTATTTTAGCGTGCATATTGAAGAATATTTGTTTTTGTATGGCAATTAGTAAAGCATTTAAGAGACTCCAGTTAATTTAGTAATTAGTGCTTGCATAGGAAGCAGGAGGATGAGACCAGGAGGCATGAAAATGAGACCAGGAGGCAGGAGGATGAGACGAGGAGGCATGAGATTGAGGTTAGGAGGCATGAGGCTGAGCTTAAGTACGACTCGGAGAAATATTGTGCTAAATTAGATTTAGATAAGTCTCGTGCAGAGTCGACAGGGACTTGGATGGGCCGTGAGGGCCAAGTAAGAGAACAGTCCTTGGCCCAATTAGTCAAATTGGTGCCGGTATTTAGTGAAACTGAAGTCACAGAATTTTTTAATCGTTTTGAGAAGAAATGTAGGGAGCATAATTGGCCTGAAGAGAAGTGGGCAGCTCTAGTCTCCTCAAGACTTACGGGTAAGGGTCTGAAGGCTTATGATGCACTGCCTTTAGAGTCTTGCATTGACTACCCAGAATTGAAGAGAGCTGTCCTACGGGCATACGAGTTGCAACCGGAAACATATCGATTGAAGTTTCGGGGTGTTACAAAGACTAGGGAGGTGACCTTTCTTGAACATGCCCGGGACTTAAAAGATGCACTTAAAAACTGGACACGTTCTGAGAAAGCTGAGACGGCCGAACAGTTGACTGAGCTGTTTCTGCTCGAGCAGTTTTATAAGTGTACTGGTGCAGAAATGACTTTAACTATTAAAGAAAAGAACCCAAAAACTCTACAGGAGGCAGCTGAGATGGCTGACCTCCGGCTATCACTAATTCGTGGGTGCGGGTCTGCCCAGCGTAGTGAGGCAGGTAACAAGGGGCGTGACGCCCCACCCCCCCGAGTTAGTGATATACCTTATGCAAACAAGTACAAGAGCCATGATACCAAGACTGACCACAAGACTAGCACCGTCCCATTTAAGAAGGGGCCGGGCCCTTCCCAGTACCAAGGGAAGCCCAAAGGGGAGGTGGAGTGTTATCATTGTCATAAAAAGGGGCACTTTGCAAGAGTCTGTCCTAGCAAACCACCTACAGCAGCTGTGTCTTTGGCCTGCAACATTGGTGTGTCTCCGAAGTCATCTGAGTTTGCCTGGGGCAGTTCGTCAGAGGCTGAGGCACAGCCAATGCAGAAGCACCTGGGAGGCTCGAACCCTGCTCAGGATGTTTTTTGCGACCATAGAGGGCGGGGTTGCGTGATGTGGGCGGGGCGCAAGCATGGAGTAGAGGTCTTGCGTGATACAGGTGCTTCCCAGACTCTGATGAAAAACTTGACTGGCTACCCTATAAACGCGGCTCGGGTGGTAGTGGTGCAGGGTATTAATGCAACTCGGTCATACCCGCTGGTGCGGTTGGAGTTGGAGGTGGATGGTGTGGCACGTGAATTGGATGTCGGGATTGTGGAGAAACTGCCAGTGGAGGGCGTCGACCTTCTTCTCGGCAACGACTTTGCAATGCCCGCTTCCGAGGTTCTACCCTTAGTCGTTGCCGAGAGGCCGGCCGACGTGAGTAGGGAAGAGCAAGAGTGGGTCGAGCGGTGCCAGACACAACCCATGGCGTGTGTTGTCACCCGAGCTCGGGCAGCTAAAGTGTCACAGCCTAGTCCTCCGCCTTCAGACCAGCGGAGGAACGATCAACAGGAGGAGGCTAAAGCTGGAGTTGGTTTTAAGAGTTTTGACTCGGCGGCTCTCCTGGGTGATTCAGTATTAGCACCATTACTTAATTCTGGAGTAGCCCCTGGGCCTGTCATCGAGAGTGACGAGGCTGGGCATGACGAGTCTCCACGACAGCAACGTTATGTACATCGAGAGAGACAGAGGGAGCAGCCCAGTATCGGGGAAGGTCATGCATTGCTCCGGGAGCAGTTAGATCGCTTGGCACCCTCAGATATAAGTCGGTTGCAACTAGAGGACCCTGAGCTCCAAACGTGTGCTAATGGAGCTGTAGAGCTCGACGAGGACGGCGATGCACAGCCAGGAGATTTTTTTTATTTAGAAGGCATCCTTTATAGGCGTTTTCAAGACCCTAAACGTAGTTGGCAAAAGGGGTCCGGAGTAGTGGACCAGTTGGTGGTGCCACGGGAGTGCAGGGATAGCCTACTGAGGTTGGCGCATGACACACCACTGGCAGGACATCTAGGGGTGAGAAAAACGGTGGCGGCTTTGGGGAAATTGTTTTGGTGGCCGGGGATGAAGTCTCATGTGCAGTCATGGATAAACTCCTGTGATATTTGTCAACGTGTCGGGAAACCGAACCAAGTTATTCCTAAGGCTCCGTTACACCCTATTCCTGTGATTGGGCCACCCTTTAGTAAAATTATTGTTGACATGGTTGGTCCACTCCCTCCCACTAAGGCGGGAAATAAATTTTTGTTAACCATAATGGATGTTGCCACTAGATACCCCGATGCATACCCTATGAAAAATGGAATGGCTAAGACGGTAGTCAGTAACTTGTTGTGGTACTTCTCAAGGTACGGGTACCCGGAGGAGATTCAGTCTGATCAGGGATCTAATTTCACCTCCAACATGTTCAAGCAAACAATGCAACAGCATGGGATACGAGCAGTAGTATCGTCAGCGTATCACCCTGAGAGTCAAGGGGTGCTTGAGCGGTGGCATGCTACACTTAAAAGCATGCTCAGGTGTTATTGTGCTGACAACGGTATGGATTGGGATCTTGGATTGCCTTATGTGCTGTTTGCTGCTCGGGAGGTACCTGGTGAGAGCCTGGGATTTAGTCCAAACGAGCTGATTTTTGGACACCGTGTCAGGGGCCCCCTTAACATGCTGAAAGAAATTTGGGAGGGGACTGTGCAGCCTTGTCCATTATTAAAGTATGTGCTTGAAAGCCGTGAGCGCATGCTTAAGAGTCTGGAGATGGCAGGTAGAAATTTGACAGAATCACAAGCTTTGATGAAGGACAGGTATGATCGCAAAGTGAGGCTCCGGAAGTTCACTGTAGGACAAGAGGTATTAATTTTGTTGCCTTTGGTTGGTAACCCCCTCTCTGCGAAGTACACTGGACCTTATAAAATTGTAGAAAAAATTTCAGACTTAGATTACCTTGTTGCCACTCCAGACAGGAGGAAAAAGAACCAGTTATGTCACGTGAACCTTATTAAAGAGTATGTGAGGCGCCCCTCTGAGCCTCTCACTGTCCCTGTGTTGGCTTGTTGCGGCCGTGGTGGAGAAGGAGAGGGGGACAGTCAAGCTTCAGAGGAGGATAGCTGGGATCAACATGTTTCAGCGGATCAGTGGGCGGGGAACTCGAGCCTAAGGGCTGACGAGGCTATAGCTCATTTGCCTGAGCCGCAGTTTGATGCTATCCGTCAGTTGTTCGGTTCATACCCCACTGTATTTGCTGAACACCCAGGCCTCACTACTCAGGCTATGCATGATGTTGACGTGGGGGACCATCTACCCTTTAAGTCAATCCCGTACCGTGTGCCCCCCATAAAACTACCAGCTCTGAGGGATGAGTTGGAGTATATGCTCGGTAGAGGGTTGATAGAGAAAGGCACAGTTAAGTGGACTTCCCCTGTAACACTGCAGCCTAAGCCAGATGGCAAGGTACGCTTTTGTATTGATTTCCGTAGGTTAAACGGTTTGACTCCAACTAACCCATATCCTCTTCCTCGGGTTGATGATAGTGTTGACAAAATTGGTAATGCTCGTTTTTTGTCTAAAGTAGATTTAGTAAAAGGTTACTGGCAAGTACCTTTGTCCGAGCGTGCTAAAGAGGTATGTGGTTTTGTTGTGGACGGGAGTACCTACCGGTGCAATGTTATGCCTTACGGGCTTAAGAATGCACCAGCAACGTTTCAGAACCTGATGAATGAAATTGTAAAGGACATTCCAAATTGCACCGTATATTTGGACGATGTAATCATTTATGATGACGACTTTGAGAGCCATTGTGAGCACCTTGAGACCTTGTTCCGGAAACTTAGTGAAGCAGGTCTGGTAGTAAATTTGGCAAAGTGTGACTTCGTAAAAGCCACTGTGCAGTACCTTGGGTTTGTAGTGGGAAGGGGACAGGTGTGCCCTCCTCAGAACAAGGTACAGGCTATCAATAAATTTCCGCACCCAACAACCAAGAAGCAGATTATGAGATTCTTGGGTATGATAGGCTACTACAGACGCTTCATAAAAGGTTACTCAACGGTGTTGGCACCTCTCACAGATTTGTTATCTAAAGACAAAAAGTTTTTGTGGGCACCTGAGTGTGAAAAGGCTTTCACTTTGGTGAAACATTTGCTATGTACTCACCCGATACTCAGGGCCCCAGACTTTAACAGGCCTTTTCAGCTGGCAACAGATGCTAGTGGTGTAGGGGCTGGTGCCGTCTTGCTACAGACAGACAATGAAGGTGTGGAACACCCAGTAAGTTTCTTTTCTAAGAAGTTCAATGCTGCACAAAAGAACTATTCTACAATAGAAAAGGAATTACTGGCGATTGTGCTGTCGCTCAGGCACTTCGAGGTGTATGTTCCAGCCTATGGCCCAGTCGTGGTTATCTACACTGATCATCACCCTTTGAGATTCCTGAATCAATTTCACAATCACAATATGAGACTGACCAGGTGGTCTTTGATGTTGCAGGAGTATAACCTGGACATCCGTCATATTGCTGGATGTGACAATGTGATCGCGGATTGTTTATCAAGGGTGGATGATCAGTCGTAGGCTATCACAGGTGTGTGGGTTTGAGTGGAGGAAAATAGGCTGCCCTTATAGTGCAGCCGGGAAAAACATATTAAAATATAAAAATCATATAAAAAACTCTTTCTTTTGATATAGGTAATCGTATAAGTTTGTCATAGCCTATAGAGTTTGAGTAGTCCACAAACTATCAAACGGCTGAGCTGCTGTAAGCTCGCTCTGGGAGCATGATATTGTGTCTTTTTGCTATTGTTGGGAGGAGTTATAAAATGTGAATTTTTGGTTAATAATAAGATGCGTTTTGGTGATAAACTCAGCTTTGTTTTAGTGCCATGCGGTCGCTGGGTCGCTGGGTGTGAGGGGCTTGATGGGGTTCTGTGTTTGTCAGATTTTAGCTCAGGGTTGAGCAAGTAAAATCTTGGGGGAGGTGTGACGCATGTCCAGTGTGAGCATGCTGTACAGAACGCCTAGTCATGCCCCACTCTCGCTAGGATCGTCAGGGCAGGAACTTTGGCTGTAGTCTATGTAGAGTTTCCTAACTTAGTTCATGTGAGCCGTTGTACTATAAGTAATATGAATATGTATTTTGTTTTCATCTGAGTCAACGAGTTCTATTTTATATCATTAGTTATAAGTATTGTGTGTAAAACTTATTTGTAATGATGGGAGAAGCGGCAGCCACAGTTGGGGGTCAGTGGGTGCGCCATGCGGGAGGTGGGCCTAACTCACTAGCACTCCCCCCCCCCTCCCCCCTCCCCTCAGTGCTAGGAAAGCCTTTGTCTATCCCAGAGGAGAGAGAGAAATTACGTAATGATTGTCAGTGGGCGGTCCTTAGTAGTTCACGTTGGGCTCACTAGAGGGCCGAGTATAAAAAGGGAAGTCTAGCCATTTTTTGATCAGAACTCATTAGGCAGAGCGACTTCTCATTTCCCTTGCTAACTATATATATTCTTCTGACTGATGTGAACTTTCTCTACTACCTTACATTCTTATCTCCTCTTTTCCCTACCCTTTTTAACTTCCATGGTCCCGTTGGTGCAGAGCTAGTCAGCCAACGTATTATCGCTTGAGTTCTCATGAGATACATGCCTATTAGATAGCCTATTTTGGAAGGGTTAACTTAGAATAGGATTGATTTATGTTTGTTGCACTTGTCTATGCATTTCCCTGTGTGTTATTATTATTATTCCTGGTTTCTGCTAGTCTAGGTAATGCTAGACTGGGGTAAGGCTTTTCTGTGTTACGAGTTGTTGTTTGATGCAGTGGTTAAGCGATAAACCTGCATACTCGTTTCGGTTCAGTGAAGCCTAGGTTGTCTTCGCGGCTGACTGTGTTGAGTTAATAATTTACAGTGCGTGAGGGCAAGAGCCTAACCACCCTGTATTTTATTAACAGCTTGTTTTTACTTTGTCAAGGAGCCGGGAGAAAACCAGATACAAGGGATCTGGATTTCTCAAAGTGCACTTGTTAGTGTTAACGTAATACTTTAAACAGTTGTGAGGACTTCGCTAGGCTACGAGCCGTTTTTGCTCAGTCACTGCTACCTTTTGCCCACAGTACCCCAGCTAGACTTTACTCGATTAGTAGATACAGAATAGTATTGAAGCTTTCCTTATGTATGATATTGTTTATGCACTATTGATTTCATGTGTTGCAAGCTTGGCTACTTTAGTGATTAGTGGCCCACGAGCACAATCCGAGTAGGCTATTGCCGTTGCATTTGCGGAGTACTTCTTTTTAATGTTTGCCATTTACTATTGCATATTCTTTTAATTATTCTTATGCCAATTTAAACCTGTAATAGTATTTAATTGCCAGTGTTTTTCTTATTGAATTACTGTTCAAAATCCGATACGTACTTCTTACGAGCATCCGAGAAGCATCTAACTTTTTTCAGAAGATTCCTTGCTCGATGCTTAAGGACTATTAATTAACGTAACGTAATAGTGCCGATCCGAAGTAGAGGGTGGAGGACTTCTTAAGTTCTTAGTCAAGGGTGGATTACTTCGGCTTCGGCCAACACTATTCTTTGGTGTTGTTGTTTCTTACTTCTTTGTTTGATTGTTGACCAGACTAGAGAATTCCTGTCTCTTTATTAGTCTGTTGTTGAACACTAGTACCGAGTTCTTGTATACCCCGTTATAGCAGATTGAACTCTGGAGGGTATTGGTGTTTTTTGTTCGGCTGGCAGTACTCAGGGGTTGGGATCGTGTGTTTCCGTTGTGGCAGCGAGCCGTATTAGAGTCCTGATTGAGAGCCCTTGTGTACCCGAGTGCCAGGTCGTAACAACACCCACCAGAGATCCACACAGGGTGGCTGCTACACTCAACTGACTCATTGTGAGGGATGACACCCACTACAGATCCACACAGGGTGGCCGCTACACTCAACTGACTCATTATGAGGGATGACACCCGCGCAGATCCACGCATGGTGGCCGCTACACTCAACTGACTCATTGTGAGGGATGACACCCGCTACAGATCCACACAAAGTGGCGGTTACACTCAACTAACTCATTGTGAGGGATGACGCCTGCTACAGATCCACACAGGGTGGCCGCTACACTCAACTAACTCATTGTGAGGGATGACAGCCGCTACAGATCCACACAGGGTGGCCGCTACACTCAACTGACTCATAGTGAGGGATGACGCCCGCTACAGATCCACACAGGGTGGCCGCTACACTCAACTGAATCATTGAGAAGGATGACACTCACTACAGATCCACACAACGTGGCTGCTACACTCAACTGACTCATTGTGAGGGATGACACCCGCTACAGATCCACACAGGGTGGCCGCTACACTCAACTGCCTCATTGTGAGGGATGACACCCGCTATAGACCCACACATGGTGGCCGCTACACTCAACTGACTCATTGTGATGGATGACGCCCACTACATATCCACACAAGATGGCTGCTACACTCAACTGACTCATTGTGAGCGATGACGCCTACCACAGATCCACACAAGGTGGCCGCTACATTCAACTGACTCATTGTGAGGGACGACGCCCGCTACTGATCACAAAAGGTGGCTGCTACACTCAACTGACTCATTGTGAGGGATGACACCCGCTACAGATCCACACAGGGTGGCAACTACACTCAACTGACTCATTGTGAGAGATGAAACCCGCTACAGATCCACAGAGGGTGGCTGCTACACTCAACTGACTCATTGTGAGGGATGAAACCCGCTACAGATCCACACAGGGTGGCCGCTACATCCAAGTGATTCATTGTGATGGTTGACACCTGCTACAGATCCACATAAGGTGGCCGCTACATTCAACTGACTCATTGTGAGGGTTAATGCCCGCCACAGATCCAAACACGGTGGCTGCTACACTCAACTGACTTATTGTGAGAGATGAAACCCGCTACAGATCCACAGAGGGTGGCTGCTACACTCAACTGACTCATTGTGAGGGATGAAACCCGCTACAGATTCACAGAGGGTGGCTGCTACACTCAACTGACTCATTGTGAGGGATGAAACCCGCTACAGATCCACACAAGGTGGCTGCTACACTCAACTGGCTCGTTGTGAGGGATGAAGCCCGCTATAGATCCACACAATGTGGCTGTTACACTCAACTGGCTCATTGTGAGGGATGACGCCCTCTACAGATCCACACACGGTAGCCGCTACACTCAACTGACTCATTGTGAGGGATGACACCCGCTACAGATCCACACAGGGTGGCTGCTACACTCAACTGGCTCATTGTGAGGGATCACGCCCGCTACAGATCCACACACGGTGGCCGCTACACTCAACTGACTCATTATGAGGGATGACGTCCGGTTCAAATCCACACAAGGTGGCCGCTACACTCAACTGACTCATTGTGAGGGATGAGACCCACTACAGATCCACACAGGGTGGCCGCTACACTCAACTGACTCATTGTGAGGTATGACACACGCTACAGATCCAGACAGGGTGGCCGCTACATTCAACTGACTCATTGTGAGGGTTGACACCCGCTACAGATCCACACAGGGTGGCTGCTACACTCAACTGACTCATTGTGTGGGATGACACCCGCTACAGATCCACACAAGGGGGCTGCTACACTCAACTGAATCATTGTGAGGGATGACACCCGCCAGAGATCCACACAGGGTGGCTGCTACACTCAATTGACTCATTGTGAGGGATGACACCCGTTACAGATCCACACAGGGTGGTCGCTATACGCAACTGACTCATTGTGAGGAATGACACCCACTACAGATCCACACAGGGTGGCCGCTACACTCAACCGACTCATTATGAGGGATGACACTCGCTGCAGATCCACACATGGTGGCCGCTACACTCAACTGACTCATTGTGAGGGATGACACCCGCTACAGATCCACACAAAGTGGCGGTTACACTCAACTGACTCATTGTGAGGGATGACGCCTGCTACAGATCCATACAGGGTGGCCACTACACTCAACTAACTCATTGTGAGGGACGACATCCGCTACAGATCCACACAGGGTGGCCGCTACACTCAACTGACTCATTGTGAAGGATGACACTCGCTACAGATCCACACAAGATGGCCACTACACTCAATTTACTCATTGTGAGGGATGACGCCTGCCACAGATCCACACAAGGTGGCCGCTACACTCAACTGGCTTATTGTGAGGTTTGACACCCGCTTCAGATCCAAACAGGGTGGCCGCTACACTCAACTGGCTCATTGTGAGGGATGACACCCGCTATAGTCCCACACATGGTGGCCGCTACACTCAACTGACTCATTGTGAGGGATGACGCCCACTACATATCCACACAAGATGGCCACTACACTCAACTTACTCATTGTGAGGGATGACACCTGCCACAGATCCACACAAGGTGGCCGCTACATTCAACTGACTCATTGTGAGGGATGACACCCGCTACAGATCCACAAAATGTGGCTGCTACACTCAACTGACTCATTGTGAGGGATGACACCCGCTACAGATCCACACAGGGTGGCCGCTACACTCAACTGACTCATTGTGAGGGATGAAACCCGCTACAGATCCACAGAGGGTGGCTGCTACACTCAACTGACTCATTGTGAGGGATGAAACCCGCTACAGATCCACACAGGGTAGCCGCTACACCCAAGTGATTCATTGTGATGGATGACACTTGCTACAGAACCACATAAGGTGGCCGCTACATTCAACTGACTCATTGTGAGGGATGACACCCGCTACAGATCCACACAGGGTGGCCACTAAACTCAACTGACTCATTGTGAGGGATGACGCCTGCCACAGATCCACACAGGGTGGCCGCTACACCCAAGCGATTCATTGTGATGGATGACACCTGCTAGAGATCCACATAAGGTGGCCGCTACATTCAACTGAATCATTGTGAGGGTTGATGCCCGCCACAGATCCAAACAAGGTGGCTGCTACACTCAACTGTCTCATTGTGAGGGATGACACCCGCTACAGATCCACACAGGGTGGCCGCTACACTCAACTGACTCATTGTGAGGGATGACACCCGCTACAGATCCACACAGGGTTGCCGCTACACTCAACTGAATCATTGTGAGGGATGACACCCGCTACAGATCCACACAGGGTGGCCGCTACACTCAACTGACTCATTGTGATGGATGACACCCGCTACAGATCCACACCGGGTGGCTGCTACACTCAACTGAATCATTGTGAGGGATGAAACCCGCTATAGATCCACACAGGGTGGCTGCTACATCCAACTGACTCATTGTGAGGGATGACGCCCGCCTCAGATCCACACAAGGTGGCTGCTACACTCAACTGGCTCATCGTGAGGGGTGAAGCCCGCTATAGATCCACACAATGTGGCTGTTACACTCAACTGGCTCATTGTGATGGATGATGCCCTCTACAGATCCACACACGGTGGCCGCTACACTCAACTGATTCATTGTGAGGGATGACACCCGCTACAGATCCACACAGGGTGGCTGCTACACTCAACTGGCTCATCGTGAGGGATGACGCCCGCTACAGATCCACACACGGTGGCCGCTACTCTCAACTGAGTCATTGTGAGGGATGATGCCCGGTACAAATCCACACAAGGTGGCCGCTACACTCAACTGACTTATTGTGAGGGATGACACCCGCTACAGATCCACACAGGGTGGCCACTACACTCAACTGACTCATTGTGAGGTATGACACCCGCTACAGATCCACACAGGGTGGCCGCTACACTCAACTGACTCATTGTGAGGGATGACACCAGCTACAGATCCACACAGGATGGCTGCTACACTCAACTGCCTCATTATGAGGGATGACACCCGCTATACATCCACACAAGGTGGCTGCTACGCTCAACTGACTAATTGTGAGGGATGACACCCGCTACAGATCCACATAAGGTGGCCGATACATTCAACTGACTCATTGTGAGGGTTGATGCCCTCCACAGATCCAAACAAGGTGGCTGCTACACTCAACTGACTCATTGTGAGGGATGACACCCACTACAGATCCACACAGGGTGGCCGCTACACTCAACTGACTCATTGTGATGGATGACACCCGCTACAGATCCACACAGGGTGGCTGCTACACCCAACTGACTCATTGTGAAGGATGAAACCCGCTACAGATCCACACAGGGTGGCTGCTACATCCAACTGACTCATTATGAGGGATGACTCCCGCCATAGATCCACACAAGGTGGCTGCTACACTCAACTGGCTCATTGTGAGGGGTGAAGCCGGCTATAGATCCACACAATGTGGCTGTTACACTCAACTGGCTCATTGTGAGGGATGTCGCCCTCTACAGATCCACACACTGTGGCCGCTACACTCAACTGACTCATTGTGAGGGATGACACCCGCTACAGATCCACACAGGGTGGCTGCTACACTCAACTGGCTCATTGTGAGGGATGACGCACGCTACAGATCCACACACGGTGGCCGCTACACTCAACTGACTCATTGTGAGGGATGACGCCCGGTACAAATCCACACAAGGTGGCCGCTACCCTCAACTGACTCATTGTGAGGGATGACACCCGCTACAGATCCACACAGGGTGGCCGCTACACTCAACTGACTCATTGTGAGGTATGACACCCGCTACAGATCCACACAGGGGGGCTGCTACACTCAACTGCCTCATTGTGAGGGATGACACCCGCTATACATCCACACAAAGTGGCTGCTACGCTCACCTGACTAATTGTGAGGGATGACACCCACTACTGATCCACACAGGGTGGCTGCTACACTCAACTGAATCATTGTGAGGGATGACACCCGCCAGAGATCCACACAGGGTGGCTGCTACACTCAATTGACTCATTGTGAGGGATGACACCCGCTACAGATCCACACAGGGTGGCCGCTACACGCAACTGACTCATTGTGAGGGATGACACCCGCTACAGATCCACACAGGGTGGCCGCTACACTCAACTGACCCATTATGAGGGATGACACCCGGTGCAGATCCACACATGGTGGCCGCTACACTCAACTGACTCATTGTGAGGGATGACTCCCACTACAGATCCACACAGGGTGGCCGCTACACTCAACTGACTCATTTTGAGGGATGACGCCCGCCACAGATCCACACAAGGTGGCCGCTACATTCAACTGACTCATTGTGAGGGATGACACCCGCTACAAATCCACAGAAGGTGGTTGCTACACTCAACTGACTCATTGTACAAAGGAGTACAAAGGAAATCAAGCAACAACAGATATAGTGACCCTTCTAGGCTGCTTGTCCTCCAAAACACTGAGGATCAAGTGTCCAAACAGTGGTTTAGAGTGGGTAAGGGAACATTGGAAAGGGAACTACTGCCCTGGAACTAATGTCCGTGGCAGGATGAGGAAGTTAGTAGGGGACAGATGGGTTAGTAACTGAGGGGGGGATAAAATAAAGTTTTTCATTTACAAACGCAGTCAGTCGCGGGTTTGATGCGAGATATTTGTCTATGCGGAGTTTAAATGAATCAACAGTGATGCAATCTATAACGTCTCGGGGAAGCCCATTCCACAAGTTGACAACTCGATTGAAGAAGAAATTCTTAGATTCGTGTGAGTTAAAATTTTACCAATAATTTTGCAACAGTTCCCCCGTGTGTAATTAGATTGGTCGATAGTGAAGTACTTACTACAGTTCATATTGTCGATGCCTTTGATGATTTTGAACACTTGAATTAAGTCACCTCTTAATCTGCGCTGGGTTAAAGGAAATAGATTTAATTCTCTAAGACGCTCTTCGTATGGTTTGTTCTTTAGGCTAGATATCATTTTGGTAACTCTACGTTGAACTCGTTCTAGCTTGTTTATATCTTTTTTGGTAATAACCAGGATTGAAAGCAGTATTCCAGAAGAGGGCGGATTAAGGAATTGTAAAGGGTTAGGATAACTTCTTTGGATTTATGCTCAAATAACCTGCCTATAAAGCCAATTATTTTGTTTGCCTTCTTAACAACTTCTGAACATTGTTAACTCGGTTTTAGGTTACTCGATATTGTTACTCCCAGATCGGTTTCTCTGTTTACATTCATAAGCTGAGTGCCAGTCATCGAATATAATTGTGAGGGATGACACCCGCTACAGATCCACACAGGGTGGCCGCTACACTCAACTGACTCATTGTGAGGGATGAAACCCGCTACAGATTCACAGTGGGTGGCTGCTACACACAACTGACTCATTGTGAGGGATGACGCCCACCACAGATCCACACAAGGTGGCTGCTACTCTCAACTGTCTCATTGTGAGGGATTGAAGCCCCCTACAGATCCATACAAGGTGGCTACTACACTCAACTGACTCATTGTGAGGGATGCCGCCCGCCACAGATCCACACAAGCTGGCCGCTACACTCAAATGGCTCATTGTGAGGGATGACACCCGCTACAGATCCACACAAGGTGGCAGCTACGCTCAGCTGACACATTGTGAGGGATGACACCCGTTACAGATCCACACAGGGTGGCTGCTACACTCAACTGAATCATTGTGAGGGATGACACCTGGCAGAGATCCTCACAGGGTGGCTGCTACATTCAACTGACTCATTGTGAGGGATGATGCCCGCCACAGATCCAAACAAGGTGGCTGCTACACTCAACTGACTCATTGTGAAGGATGACACCCACTACAGATCCACACAGGGTGGCCGCTACACTCAACTGACTCATTGTGAGGGATGACATCCGCTACAGATCCACACAGGGTGGCCGCTACACTCAACTGACTCATTGTGAGGGATGACACCCGCTACAGATCCACACAGAATGGCTGCTACACTCAACTGACTCATTGTGAGAGATGAAACCCGCTACAGATCCACACAGGGTGGCTTCTTCACTCAACTGACTCATTGTGAGGGATGACGCCCGCCACAGATCCACACAAGGTGGCTGTTACACTCAACTAGCTCATTGTGAGGGATGAAGCCCGCTATAGATCCACACAATGTGGCTGTTACACTCAACTGGCTCATTGTGAGGGATGACGCCCGCTACAGATCCAGACACGGTGGCCGCTACATTCAACTGACTCATTGTGAGGGATGACGCCCGGTACAAATCCACACAAGGTGGCCGCTACACTCAACTGACTCATTGTGAGGGATGACACCCGCTACAGATCCACAAAAAGTGGCTGCTACATTCAACTGACTCTTTGTGAGGGATGACACCCGCTACAGATCCACACAGGGTGGCTGCAACACTCAACTGACTCATTGTGACGGATAACACCCGCTACAGATCCACACAGTGTGGCTGCTACACTCAACTGACTCATTGTGAGAGATGACGCCTGCTATAGATCCACACAAGGTGGCTGCTACGCTCAACTGACTCATTGTGAGGGATGACACCCATTACAGATCCACACAGGGTGGCTGCTACACTCAACTGAATCATTCTGAGGGATGACACCCGCCAGAGATCCAGACAGGGCGACTGCTACACTCAATTGACTCATTGTGAGGGATGATACCCGCTACAGATCCACACAGGGTGGCCGCTACACTCAACTGACTTATTGTGAGGGATGACACCCACTGCAGATCCACACATGGTGGCTGCTACACTCAACTGACTCATTGTGAGGGATTACACCCGCTACAGATCCACACAAGGGAGCGACTACACTCAACTGACTCATTGTGAGGGATGACGCCTGCAACAGATCCACACAGGGTGGCCGCTACACTCAACTAACTCATTGTGAGGGATGACAGCCGCTACAGATCCACACAAGGTGGCCGCTACACTCAACTGACTCATTGTGAGGGATGACGCCCGCTACAGATCCACACAGGGTGGCCGCTACACTCAACTGAATCATTGTGAAGGATGACACTCGCTACAGATCCACACAGGGTGGCCGCTACAGTCAACTGACTCATTGTGATGGATGACACTCGCTACAGATGCACACAAGGTGGCTGCTACACTCAACTGACTCATTGTGAGGGATGACACCTGCTACAGATCCACACAGGGTGGCCGCTACACTCAACTGACTCATTGTGAAGGATGACACTCGCTACAGATCCACACAGGGTGGCCGCTACACTCAACTGACTTATTGTGAGGGATGACACTCGCTAAAGATCCACACAAAGTGGCTGCTACACTCAACTGACTCATTGTGAGGGATGACACCCGCTGCAGATCCACACAGGGTGGCCGTTACACTCAACTGGCTTATTGTGAGGGATGACACTCGCTACAGATCCGCACAAGGTGGCTGCTACACCCAACTGAATCATTCTGAGGGATGACACCCGCCAGAGATCCAGACAGGGCGACTGCTACACTCAATTGACTCATTGTGAGGGATGATACCCGCTACAGATCCACACAGGGTGGCCGCTACACTCAACTGACTTATTGTGAGGGATGACACCCACTGCAGATCCACACATGGTGGCTGCTACACTCAACTGACTCATTGTGAGGGATTACACCCGCTACAGATCCACACAAGGGAGCGACTACACTCAACTGACTCATTGTGAGGGATGACGCCTGCTACAGATCCACACAGGGTGGCCGCTACACTCAACTAACTCATTGTGAGGGATGACAGCCGCTACAGATCCACACAGGGTGGCCGCTACACTCAACTGACTCATTGTGAGGGATGACGCCCGCTACAGATCCACACAGGGTGGCCGCTACACTCAACTGAATCATTGTGAAGGATGACACTCGCTACAGATCCACACAGGGTGGCCGCTACAGTCAACTGACTCATTGTGATGGATGACACTCGCTACAGATCCACACAAGGTGGCTGCTACACTCAACTGACTCATTGTGAGGGATGACACCTGCTACAGATCCACACAGGGTGGCCGCTACACTCAACTGACTCATTGTGAAGGATGACACTCGCTACAGATCCACACAGGGTGGCCGCTACACTCAACTGACTTATTGTGAGGGATGACACTCGCTAAAGATCCGCACAAAGTGGCTGCTACACTCAACTGACTCATTGTGAGGGATGACACCCGCTGCAGATCCACACAGGGTGGCCGTTACACTCAACTGGCTTATTGTGAGGGATGACACTCGCTACAGATCCGCACAAGGTGGCTGCTACACCCAACTGACTCATTGTGAGGGATGACACCCGCTGCAGATCCACACAGGGTGGCCACTACACTCAACTGGCTTATTGTGAGGGATGACACCCGCTACAGATCCAAACAGGGTGGCCGCTACACTCAACTGACTCATTGTGAAAGATGACACTAGGTACAGATCCACACAAGGTGGCCGTTACACTCAACTGACTCATTGTGAAGGATGACGCCCGCTACAGATCCACACAAGATGGCCGCAACACTCAACTGACTCATTATGAGGGATGACGCCCGCCACAGATCCACACAAGGTGGCCGCTACATTCAACTGACTCATTGTGAGGGATGACACCCGGTACAGATCCACAAAAGGTGGCTGCTATACTCAACTGACTCATTGTAAGGGATGACACCCGCTACAGATCCACACAGGGTGGCCGCTACACTCAACTGACTCATTGTGAGGGATGAAACCCGCTACAGATCCACACAGGGTGGCTGTTACACTCAACTGACTCATTGTGAGGGATGACGCCCGCCACAGATCCACACAAGGTGGCTGCTACACTCAACTGGCTCATTGTGAGGGATTGAAGCCTCCTACAGATCCATACAAGGTGGCTGCTACACTCAACTGACTCATTGTGAGGGATGACGCCCGCCACAGATCCACACAAGGTGGCCGCTACACTCAACTGGCTCATTGTGAGGGATGACACCCGATTCAGATCCACACAAAGTGGCTGCTACACTCAACGGGCTCATTGTGAGGGATGACGCCCACTACAGATCCACACACGGTGGCCGCTACACTCAACTGACTCATTGTGAGGTATGACGCCCGCTACAGATCCACACAAGGTGGCCGCTACACTCAACTGACTCATTGTGAGGGATGACATCCACTACAGATCTACACAATGTGGCTGCTACACTCAACTGACTCATTGTGAGGGATGACCCCCGCTACAGATCCACACAGGGAGGCCGCTACACGCAAGTGATTCATTGTGATGGATGACACCTTCTACAGATCCACACAGGGTTCCTGCTACACTCAACTGACTCATTGTGAGGGATGACACCCGCTACAGATCCATACAAGATGGCTGCTACAGTCAACTGACTCATTGTGAGGGATGACTCCCGCCACAGATCCACACAAGGTGGCCGCTACGTTCAACTGACTCATTGTGAGAGATGACGCCCGCCACAGATCCACACAAGGTGGCTGCTACACTCAACTGACTCATTGTGAGGGATGACACCTGCTACAGATCCACACAAGGTGGTCGCTACACTCAACTGACTCATTGTGAGGGATGAAACCCGCTACAGATCCACACAGGGTGGCCGCTATACTCAACTGACTCATTGTGAGGGATGATGCCCGCCATAGATCCACACAAGGTGGCTGCTACACTCAACTGGGTCATTGTGAGGGATGAAGCCCGCTATAGATCCATACTACGTGGCTGCTACACTCAACTGACTCATTGTGAGGGATGACGCCCGCTACAGATCCACACAGGGTGGCCCCTACACTCAACCGACTCATTGTGAGGGATGCGCCTGGTACAGATCCACACAAGGTGGCCGCTACACTCAACTGACTCATTGTGAGGGATGACACCCACTACAGATCCACACAAGGTGGCTGCTACACTCAACTGACTCATTGTGAGGGATGACACCCGCTACAGATCCACACAAGGTGGTCGTTACATTCAACTGACTCATTGTGAGGGATGACGCCCTCTATAGATCCACACAAGGTGGCTGCTACGCTCAACTGACTCATTGTGAGGGATGACACCCACCTCAGATCCACACATGGTGGCTGCTACACTCAACTGACTCATTGTGAGGGATGACGCCCGCCACAGATCCACACAACATGGCCTCTACACTCATCCAGTACAGGCTGTAGGCCAGATCTCTATTTATTTCTTAATTTATTTATTAATTTTGAGTTATTTATTTACTTATTATTTTTTTCCACCCAAGACCTCCATCAATTTTTAAAATTATACCCTGAAGACCCCCCTTCGAAATAATTATGTATATTTTTTGGTAGAAAAATATCACGTTCAAACGCCGGTTCTTTTTAAATTACAGGCTCGCTATCGCTCGACATGAAAAATGGGAACCTAAATGGCAAACAAGGACTTAAAATTACCAAACTAATGGAAAACACATCTAAAAATCACGAAGCGAATGGGGCCATAGATAATGGAGAAAAATCCAGAAAAAACAAACACCCATTAACTTAACCTCGGCCCAGGGTCCAGATTCACTCAAGGTGCTTACTTCCCTTATCACTCAATTCGTTCCCTTAGTACACAGAGCTGATATCTACATGAATATTACCAAACACTAGTGGCTTTTCAATAACAGATGGCACCATGTATTTGCTTATTCAATTATAATAAGCTTCATAAATCGTAGTATTTCACTGTATTTGCGTAATTAAAGATGAGTGTTTATACACATAGCAATAGCGTAGTGTCCATGTAACTTTTAGCATTTTCCCTGTGCCGTTTCTACCACTAATAAATAAATAATAGGGGTGCTGTCTGCCAAATAGTTTCGATTCTTCTACTTGTGGTTTTCGAACCTTAATGTTACCGTAACTTTAAGATTGGCTTCAAAGAATTGGAGTTTGCGAAAAAGAGGCTCCAGTCTTGACTTGGTTCATGATTTATCAACAAATATCTATATATGGAGAGGCGACTCTCTGCTATAGTGCCCCTGTCAAAGGGTAAATGGGACAGAGGAGTGGGTGGATATCACAGGAGGATATGCCTCCTAAGCATAGTAGGGAAAATGTACAGTAAGGTAGTGATCGAGAGAGTAAGAATGAGAACAGAGAAATGGGTAGGTGAGGAGCAGGGCGGGTTTAGGAAAGGAAGAGGGTATATAGACCAGATTTTCTCCTTTAAATGTGTTGTTGAGAAATATCTCAAGAAGGGACAAACTTTGTATGCTGCCTGTATGGACTTGAAGAAAGCCAAAGACAGAGTTGAT
>CM064492.1:25021587-25131587 GCA_032716605.1 Paralithodes platypus | reverse complement strand
TTAACAAAGTTATCCTGCATCAGTAAGCCTATAGTGTGCTGCATTAACAAAGTTATCCTGCATCAGTAAGCCTATAGTGTGCTGCATTAACAAAGTTAAGTAGGTCAAAGTGTATATGTTAATGTCTGAATGGTATTGAGTGAATAGGGTTTTGAGTAGAACCTAAGGATAGGTAGAATGATACAATGAGTCCAATTAAATTGATTAATGTGTTAACTCTTTCATTCTGAGCTAGATTCCTCAAGCTGAAAACGTTCGCCTGGAATTAATAAAGATTAAATATATCATCTTCATAATGAGCAAAATAGTTACTTATATATTTAATGAAGTATTGGCTCAGATAAATTCTTCATGGGATAAAATAAATCATCCAAAGAATGTTCTGGAATACTGTAGGGTTCTCCAACCAATATCTAGAAGGATGTGATCAATCTTCTTGGGCCTAGCAAAATGTATTAAGATATATACTGTATAGTATAAGTGTTGTTACCAGAACAATGTATTAAGATATATACTGTATAGTATAAGTGTTGTTACCAGAACAATGTATTAAGATATACTGTATAGTATAAGTGTTGTTACCAGAACAATGTATTAAGATATATACTGTATAGTATAAGTGTTGTTACCAGAACAATGTATTAAGATATATACTGTATAGTATAAGTGTTGTTACCAGAACAATGTATTAAGATATACTGTATAGTATAAGTGTTGTTACCAGAACAATGTATTAAGATATATACTGTATAGTATAAGTGTTGTTACCAGAACAATGAGAACCAACACCAATCACGCACCAGTCTTGAAAGTGCCAGTAACTTCATTAAATGCGCCTTGGCCAAAGTATTCATTCAAAAGGAAAAGTGTAGCGGTTCATATTAGCGTCCATGTCAGAGAGGAAAATATCACCACAAACCCCTCTCCAAGGTAGGCATTATTGATGCAACCAGACCAGTAGTGAGTATAACCATCAGGCATCTTCTCATTTCACAAGTTGCCTCACCATAATAATATCCAGTATGTAACCCTCATTCTTTAACACTATCTGGTCTGACGTTTTGTGGGATATTATGCCATCTTCTTTGAGTATTATGGAGGATTTTGCTTGATTTTGCCATTTTCGAGCAAAGTATTTTAATTTGTCCCCTAGGCTAACAAAAATGCTTTCCCAGACTTTCTTCAAACTAAACAAATGTAAACCAAGACCACTCACAAGCGAAGTTTATACATTTTATGATAGAAGAATGTCCCGGCCCAAAGCCGTTTTATTCTAAATTGCATACCCGCTATCACTAGCCTAGAAAAAATCGACACTTAAATGGGGTGAAGCGTCTTATTATCGCCAAACTAATAGGGTCAAATGTATTAAATACAAATTAAGCTAGACGTGCCGTTTTGCCTAAAATCAAAACGGTATACCCAACTCTGCGATCGGTCACCATCATCACTACTAGTCACTATCACCATTACTATCATCAACACTACTATTATAGTCATCACTACTCTTACCATCATCACTACTACTCTCATCATCACTACTACTGTAATCATCACTACAACTTTCACCATCATCACTACTACTCACCATCATCACTACTACTGTCACCACCGTCACTACCATCATCACTAATGTCATCATTATCACTACAACTATCATCATTACTTGTCACCATCATCACTACTATTATGACCATCATCACTACTACTAGTACTGTCACCATCATATCTATTATTGTCATCATCATCACTGCTGTCATCATCACTACAACTACAACCATCATCACTACTATTATCACCATTATCACTACAATTACCATCATCACCAATATTATCACCATTATCACTACAATCACCATCATCCCCACTATTACTACCATCACTTCCAATGTCAACTAAAGTAACTTAACCTAACAAATGCGGAGCGAGATGTTTTCGCCCCCAGAACGAAGGCGTTCTGTGTGTGAGCCCCTACGGGGCACACACACAAAGAACGCCATCATAGCAGGGGGGGGAGGGGGTTCTGGGGGGGGGGGGCCCACGGGTGGGGGGGGGGTAAAACAATATTTTGGATCTAAAATCATAACTATTGAACAAATTCAAAAAAACTTTTTTGAATGACGTTCGCATTCACCCAACAAATATTCGTGAGAAATTTGGTAAAAATCCGTCCAACGGTCTAGGAGGAGTTTCGGGACAGACAGACGACGACGACAGACATTTTTTTCCAGTGGTACCCACTATACGGGGGGGCGATACCAAACTCTGCTTACTCAAAGTTGTGTGTGTGTGTGCCCCTACGGGGCACACACACATAGGGAATAGGTACAGGGGGGGGGGGGGGGGGGCAAACAAAAAAATTTGGACCTAAGATCATAACCATTGCACAAATTATTATTATTTTTTGTAATTACCGTCGAATTCACTCACCGAAGGTTCGTGTGAAGTTTGGTGAAAATCCGTCAAACGGTCTAGGAGGAGTTCTCGGACAAACAGACAGACAGACAGACAGACATTTCGACCGGCATGTACCACTACACGGGGGGCGATACCACTCTGCTTACGCCGCGTTGATAAACTTTGTTATGCCGGGTTGTAATCCAACAGGCTTCGGTATTATATCTTAAGAATCCGAATTTCAGATAATTAGATGTGGACTATATCTCAACAGGGACACGTCGAGCTTAGTGAATTTGATAGGTAAATACTCAATCAGGACAACGATAACACAATAAACACACAGGTTAGATTACACTCCTATTTATTCAAAGCATGGGCAATTGGGCATATATATATATAAATGGTAGCACAAGACTATACTGTTATTAGAACAGCAAGTCAGTATAACATGAAGAAGAGAGCGAACTAATTCCACGCTCTACTAAGTTTCAAGTTATTACTTGAGTGGCAATGGAAGCGTGGACATACACAAAGATACTCAGATAAACATATACACACACAAGAATCCATGACAATAATACATATGTGAGCGAAATGTCTAGCGTGAAGTATTCTGACAAGGTACGATAGTGTGTGAAACTTATCGCTCAGCCGCAGAGCTGGTCGGGTGGTAAACAAACAGGTAGATACAGCCCGCGCGCAGGTAGGTACATCAAAGGAGCCGCGTTGTAGCTTATAGTTCAGGTGGACTGCGGTCTTGAACAATGGCTCTATCTTTAATGCGATATTATATTAGGGGATAAGGTTAGGCAGTTTATTTAATTCTAGAGAGGAAGATAGTTTACTTTGGAATACAACTATCTAAGAATTATTGTGAATAATCTCTCACACGGGACACGAAGATAAAATTCGACCCTGGATGAGGTTAATTTACACGGACAAATGAACTCAGAATCACAATAACAATAGTGACTGATTTGTGAGGAATAATATGAAATTTATGAATGCAAGAATAATTTATTTGAGTCTTAACCCTTTGAATACCGGGGATGTATGTTGTATTTTATCAGCTATATTTAGACGATTTTAGGCAGCTTAGAAAGGATCTGTGGTAGTAAAAGGGGTTAAATCCGATAGTTTGTAGTCTCATAATTGGCACACTACCATCTTAAGCCGAATAAAATTGTCTAAAAACAGCTAAAATCAATTAAAGAAGACGTCACCGGTAATGAAGGGGTTAAGGAGCACCCATATTTACGTGCCGGAAAATAGCTTATCAAAATAGTGATTTAGTTAATAATGATAATACTGAGGTTATATCTCAGGAATATCCTAAACTTCCTAAAGGGTAGTAGTAAAGAAGTTTTACTTATATACACAAGATCTTAAAGAACGCAGAACTAACGTAGCGTTGTATTATAACGTAAATACGAATATAATCGAGGGATTACTATATGAAATAATAAATATAATCCAAAAACAAATAATAGGCGGATTGAATCATGAGCTGGAAAATCTGAGTTCCTCGAAAAGGGTGGAAAGAATTATTATATGAACCGAATCACGATTATGATTAGATTACTCACAAGAACTAATAGAATTCAAGTATCTTGATTATGAGTTAAATCTAACTCGACGGAAGGGTTCTTTACTTTCAAATTAAAGAAATAGAAATATCAATTCTCTGGTGATAATTATATGGATATATGAATCTTAAATTGGGCGTAATTTCTAGGTAGATATTGAATAATATAGGGAATCACTTCACGGTATACACTTTCACTTCGACTTGAATACACAAAGAATAATTAACACATAGGAATAAAATCTTAGAGTATTCTGGTTAAATAACATGTGTAAAAAACGACTATGTAAGGTACATAAAATTTTGGTTTTCTGAAGGATTAACACAATTTAGCTTGTCAGTATCTCTTACTTAATAAAATACTTTACGGATCAAAGTTAAAGAAGTTACACGGAGAACACTGATTCAAGATATATCTTAGGCACAGATCTATAATTAAGTGCAATAGAATACTCGCATATTTTATCTTACCTTCACAACAATAGCCACAACTTATAACACTCAAAGACACTTAGGGTATAGGATTGGAGTGGCCATGAACGAGAGTCTGGACGACGTAGGACTCGGTGTTCGGCTGGGCTGGACGTGGAGGGGAACTGACCTTTCACTTCAGGGGCAGGGCAGCACACTCTCTCGTACAGGATGAACAGCACCAATCCAATCCCACTCCTGGTTTGTAGCCAGTGGAAGGAAAGCAATAGTGTTTGCTAACTTCTTTCAGTTTCACTCAGGCTATATTTGGGTTATATTTAGTGTTCAGTTTGGTCTACTTCAGTAACATAAGGACATGTGGATATCGTTGTTTTGGCTATGGTGAAGGTAGTTCTTAAGCTAACAATACATGGCAGATATTAATTTATGCACACGGAGATTCTGGATCTTTCAATATGGTTCCCTTATTTTTAGAGGGTACTATGGTGACGTAATGGATGATTTTCTATTCATCTTAATATTTAGGTTTTCTTATTGTATCGGTCAGGCTGGTCCAACTTCTAGAAAACTATGGGCCACTTCAGCATATACCTTTAATGCCGTGGGCCACACACACACACAATTTCACAAACACAAACACACAAAGCAAACTGCATGTTTCAAGCTACACCGACACCAGTACTAGGCTAGTACCTGGTATAGCTAAAACTAAAAGAACTAAACTCATTTTGAGAGGTGGTTGGAAATATGATAAGGTGTTGATATTCGGTGTGAGCATCCTGGGTTCGAATCCACGGACTGCCACATGTGTTTGTAAATTTCATTAATCGATTTTAGGAGTATAGTTGGCTGTTGGAAGGAATATAATAATGTGTATGGATATTCGTTATTTAGATGGTTCAGTGGAATGTATAATAATATCATATAATAGTTTATATCACCTGAAGACTGGAACTAGTGCTGTAGAACTTAGTTGACCTGTTGAGCCGTGATGATGTTACAAGATGGTGTGTGAAACGGGTGTGTTAGCTAATAGGACAGAGTTGATGAATAAAGAAGAGGGCCACTATACTTAATGATTGATGAGAATGATGATTAATGATCTATGGATTAGTATGGATAAATGGAGAATTGATGAGCTAAGTACTATCACTAATGCTTGGTTCACACATTCACGTATATGCTCCCGACAGCTCCCGTACGAAGGTTTATTGGTAGTTGGCACCCGAATATTGGTAGTTTGGTCAAACGTAAGGGCATATTACGCAAAACGTAAATGAAATTGTGTACAGTCGGGGGGATTGGTACGCATGGCGGGAGTAGCCACGCGGGTCGGGGAGGCGGTTGGTGCGGGCGATGCCGCCCGGTATGTTTTGAAATTGGAATCAGATACGTGGCTCGCGCTCACGTATGTCAAAAGTCGGGAACTTTTACGACCGTCCGGCCCACCACGGCCGTTTGACGGGAGCAGCCTCGTCAGACGTAGCCGCTCGCACGTCAGACGTGAGCTGCTCACGTCAATCGTAAAATATTCCCGTCAAACGGGAAAGTTTACGTTCGTCGGGAAGTATACGGCAACACCGCCGCACTGTGGGCTGGCGGGAAGACGCGGCAACGATGTACGGGGGGTATATAAGGACCAACGGGACACACTGCCGTCAGTCATACCTCTCACCATACCGGAGCAACAACCTACAGCCAACCCTGCCACCCTGTCACCCTGCCACCCTCTGCACGCTGCCCTGCCCTGCCCTGCCCTGTCACCATTAATACCAAGAAAAGCGGGAAGAAGGTCAGGAAGGTTTCCCCTCCCACCTCGACGCCTGCCACCTCTCCGCCTGCCCCCTCTCCGCCTGCCCCCTCTCTGCCTGCCACAAATATCCCAAATCCCTCCTCCCACCCACTCGCTGACTGTCGGTCCCGTCAGAAGGAAAAAAAAGGAAAATATGTGACGGTGAAACGACTGCACCAATCGGTTCCATATTTGTGTGACAAGTCCCTTACCCTTCTGCCTTCCCCCCACCACACCCCCAACCGCCTCCCACCACCCACTTCTAGCGTATCCGTACGAAGAAAAGGAAAAAAGGAAAATCCGTGGTGGCGAAACTACCTCACCAATCGGCTTCATATGTGTAACACAAGTCAATTACCCTTCTACCTTCCCCCCACCAACCCCAAAACCACCCTCTCACCACCCTCCCACCCATACATTCCATACCATAAAAGTCTCTGTAGTCTATAGTGTCTTTTCAGCTACTTTCGGGACCATCCGGGACCTGATTTCTGGTGAGGGGAGTGTTTTTTTTTACCATTATCCTTCCTTTCTCTCCCAACTTGATAGATTTAGCCCCCCCCAAAAAAAAAAAAAAATCTGGCACTGGCAGAAGTACACCGTCAAAATTGGCTGGCACTCAGCGGGTTAAAGGTTACAAGGATGAATGGTCTCTCCTCTTGCTCCTTTCCTTCTTCTCTTGTTCCTCTTGATAGATGAAGTTTGCTATTGCAAGTAGTTCCAAGATATCGATGTAGGAAAGGATCCATTTCATTAGCCGCGTGTTATGCCTGTTCTCCGGTTTGATTAGGGAGTTCACAAAATTTAACTCCTCCAGGATGAATTCCGCGATGTTGTTCATGGTGCCGAGGAAGGAGTGGGAATGGCAAAGGTGTGGCCAGTCCTGCCCTTTTGTAGTTCCCAGATTCCAACCAATACCTACGTGGTTGACAAAGACTGTCTTTGTCTGTGTTTGGACAGACGGGGTGTGCCTACGTTTGTCCGGAACCGGTCCAGGTAGGTCCTAAACAATCCCAAGACATACGGCCTCAGCTATGCAGGTCTTGTGGGGGCGTGGCATGGGCGTGGCCTGTGTTCCCGCTTTCGGGCAGCCCATGCAGACGAACGGGGACATGCTTACGAAAGTCGCAAACACGTACGTAGTTCACTACGACTACATTAGACTGACGTAACACTGGCCCCATCACGGTACGTCTGACGGGAAGTGCAATAGTCGTGGTTATACGGGCGTTCACGGCCGTACTACTCCCGTCAGAACACAAAATTGGCGATTACGCCTGACGGGAGCTGTCGGGAGCAATATACGTGAATGTGTGAACCAAGCATAATGGGGCGAAAGGTGAGGTGAAAACACAAGAGCGTAGGCAGACAGTCTGGTAGTTGTGGCGGCTAGGGAGAGAGTGCAGGACCCTCACAATATTCGCGAGAGGTCCGCCAATATCACGCATGCGCAAATGGGTAGGTATATATTTTCCCACCCAATTATAATTGCCTAAGTTCATAGGAATGATAGACTACCCAATATCCAATATAGAACATAATTATTAACTTCTTAATTATTCAATATAACCATTAATCCCACAAACTTAATACTAAATACTTAATGTAATACTTAAAGTAAGACTGTCCATATCAGAGTTTGGACCCATTCCCGCCACCAGGTTTATATAATACAGTATCTACAAAAGCCCGGAGGCTATTTTATTCCGCCATGATTGGGAGGAGGCTTGAGCCGCCTGTCGACTAGGACGTCCACTGGGTACGTTGACTGGTTGATCGGTCGAGGTAGCCCCTGTGGGAATGTCTCCAGGCGTCTCCGAGGAGTCCTCTTTGCACTCAATGTCCCCCTCAAGAGGGTACAGTCGGACAGTTGGCCGCGTATATGTTCCCGTCTTCGTCCGGACTCTAGCCACTCTGACTTCTCCGTCCTGACCGGGTAATAACTCGACAAGACGGCCCAACTTCCAAAAAGCGCGCGGACCCTCATCATGGATGATGACGACATCACCGATTCCCGACCACCGACCATTTATTGGTCTCATCTTACACTTATGCGCCTCTCTGAGGGTCACCAGATACTCGGTAGACCAGCGTCGCCAGATATCTTTCGACAGTTTGCGAATATATTGATATCTGGCTGAAATGACATCTTTATTTATGTAGTCTGGATCTTCCAACCCATCCTCCACTTCATTATCATCAGGAAGATCCCGCAACCGATGACCCCGCACCAACACAGAGGGTGTTATTGGGGTAAGATCCCCTAGGTCGCCGGAAGCATAATATAAGGGACGATCATTGATATTGGCCTCAATTTCCAACAGTAGAGTAGTCAATTCCTCCAAGGAAATTAAGGCACGTCCCAACACCTTCTTCAACCCCGCCTTGACAATGCCGATGGCCCTTTCCCATATAGCGCCGAACCACGGCGCCCTAGCCGGGATAAACCGCCACTCACATTGAACACTGCCAAGGTGGGACTGAACTTTAGGGTGATTACAAATGTCCGATAAGTACCCAGAGTATCGTATCGTATAAAGTATAAGTATCGTATAAATACGATAGACTATGACTCTTTTGTGATCTTGTATGTCTCTGTGACGTCACGATCTCTCCTACAGCACGATGTAGGACGAGTAGATCGTATATTATAAGATTGTAAATAAGTTAAGTTATAAAAGGCCTAATATGCTATTAAGCAATATTGCCATGGTCTTATGTAGTATATATGAATTTATCGTATATATTAATATAATTTATCGTATAGAGCAACCTAAATGCGGTACGATAATTTGGGCTCCTGGCGGTTTGCCAAGGCAGCAAGGTGTGCTTTTGAGGTACGTCAGAGCCTTCACGAACACCAACCAGTTAACATCTAATTTTCCGCCCTCAGTTGATCGTGCTTTTGTGCCTCTAATCACAATACACATACAGCAATACACACAGCTACACCATCACGACGCTCTCATCGACATCATGACTGACTGATAGATAAGCATAATATTCATGTCCATTCCCATGTAATCATTTATTCTTTCTTTAACTTGACTCGTGTCTCGGGACCGAAGTCTCGTTCCCCATTGTCCACCACCATATTGGGTAAAACGTTCTCCCTTGCCTCATTGCCACGTGGAACTATTGGTGAGTTAATTCCTGGCTAATATTAACCCTTATAACCTTACCCTATAATTATATACATTTATTATGTGAGACCTTTGGATATAAATTAGCTTGTTTCAGATTGAATTCAATTTAGATATAGAGTATTCATTTAGATTGATTTTATTTGATTCATTATAGCTTAGTAATATTTAACTTCCATTGATAGTTTACCACATTGGTGCCCAGACCCGGGAATTAGCTACCAGTAAGGGATTTTAAGGCAATGAACAAGGGGACATATAACAGGATGCAGGAACAACTCTATGATAAACTGGCAAGGCTAGCCAAGCGATGGTTAGAGCCGGAAAGCAGGGTCACATCGTTGTGCCTGCCTAAGTCCTGCTTCCCACCCATCGTCTTTCCCCAGTAATGTTCTTTTCAGTTTCAGACTTCCTGTGACATATGACCTGACCTAACATTTTTTCTTGTTCAATATGATCCATTAGTAGGTATTGCTATATAGTGTACTATTTTTTCTCCATAACATAGAAGTCCGCCGGTTGGCGTCTCTTAAGTAGCCTATTATTTGGCCGTTGTTTTTGTAACGTGATATTTAGATACATAGCCTATAGGCTCACATGCAAAATGGATAAAGACCATAAAGAGACACCGTCTAGTGGGGTGCTAAGCAAAGCCCCTAAAAATCAAAGGGCGGGACTTCGGGGAGTGTTAAATAGGCTAATTGTGGACTTAAACACTTTCATCACTACTGCTGATCTAGAGGAATTGGAGGCTAGATTAGATAACGTCCAGGCTACCCACGGTCGTATTACGGCTCTGAGTGAGGTGATTGTGGCTGACATGATAGAGGAGGAAGAGATAGTTACAGAGTGTGATAATCGCGCCCTCTATGACGAACCTGTCTTTAGAGCGAAGCGCCTATTACAGCGTGCTGTCGCAAGTAAGAAGGGAGGCGATAATGAGGCCCATAGAAGGGCTGACCCAAAACATACTGTACACCTCCCAAAGCTCAATCTTCCTACATTTGGGGGCAAGTTAACCGAGTGGTTAGCTTTTTGGGACGTATTTCGATCTACGGTTCATGAATCCTCTTTGGATAATGTCCGCAAGTTTCACTATCTGAAGGGACAAATGGAAGGAGAGGCCTTACATTTAATAGAGGGTTTTGCAGTAGTAGGTGGTAGTTATCTTGAAGCGGTACACTTATTAGAGTCCACATACGGGGATAGAGAGCAGTTGAAGATGGCCCATGTCGTTGCCTTGTTGGGGCTCGCAGAACCACAGTATAAGGTTGATGAGTTGACAAACTTCAGGGCAAATATGGAGTGCCATACTCGATCGCTAGATACCCTAGGGCTTACCACGCAGGAAATGATAGTCATTATCTTGCGTCAGAAGCTTCCTATGGCAATACTTGATAAGGTAAGATCATTTGAGCTGGGGGAATTCAAAACTCAGTTCAGTAAGGAGATCAATAATCTACAGTTGAACAAAGGGAGAATGTATGTGTCGGGAGGGAGTGAGAATGTGGAGAAGAGGGGAACAGTAAGCATGACAGTGGGGACTAAAGTAAAGAAAGAGGGTGTGTATAAGAAACCTGCTCAGATTCTATGTAAGCTATGTAACAACAAACATAAATGGAGTTTCTGTGTAAAATACCCGACAAATGAGACAAAACTAGCACAGGCGAGAAGATTGAAGCTATGTGTAGGTTGTCTAAGTGGGGAACATGGTAAGCAGGGACAATGTACTGCTACATACTTAAGGCCCTGTCGGCACTGCAAAGGACATCACTTTGATAAGTTGTGTCCTACAGCAGATAAAGTCAAAGACGTCAATACAGAGGGTACTACAACTGTGACACTAGGTAGCACGCAAGACACCACTATATTGCCCACAATACAGATTCCCATGGAAGGTAATGACAGTAACAAAGTTTGTCGGGTACTTCTAGATCAAGGATCTCAACGTTCCTTTATAAAGAGGTCCGTACTAGTGGGATTGAAGCACCGAATCGTAGGGGCTGAGACTCTTCGATTACAGGGCTTCACAGGGGTTACTGATAAACAAGACTACGAGATAGCGGAGATTTCATATTTCTATCGTAAAAACCGGTACTTTATGACTTGTATCGTAGTAGACACCCTACCAGAATATGTATCTGTGGGTGTGAAGAAGGTGGAACACGCATTACGTAGCAAAGGGGTTAACTTGTCAGATCCCATGGGAAATCAGAGTGAGGTGCATGTTCTACTTGGTGTGGATCATTATTATGAAGTAGTATACCCTGGATTTAAAAAGATGTGTGGTGTAATTTTAATCCCCACTAAATTTGGATACTGCATGAGCGGAAAGGTGCATACTACACAGTCAAAGGTCCTGGTCGACACGGTCTCGATATATAGAGTCAATGTAACCGCGGCAGAGGAGTTGGGAAGGGAGGATTCCCAACCTAGTGACCCTAAGATGGCTGCCGAGTTCGACCTGGAACGACTGTGGAGATTGGATCACATAGGCATTAATCCTATGGAGACTGATTATGACTCGGAAGTTGCGCTACAAAGGTTTGACGAGTCTGTGTGCTACTGTGCCTCAGACAAGCAATATAAAGTTAGTTTACCTTGGAAGAACAGTGAGATAAGCCTACCTACCAACTATGGTTTGGCATTAGGTCGCTTGCGCGCATTGCAGCGGAAATTGTCTAACGAACCGAGCACGCGCCAGGCGTATGACGATGTATTTCGGAGTTATGAGGATAGGGGTTTTATTGAGAGAGTCGATGTCAAGGAACCGTGTAAGAAGGGTAGGGTTCACTAACTGGCCCATCATGGGGTAAAGAAAGACAGCGTCACCACACCAATTAGGGTGGTGTATGACTGTTCTGCCCACCAAGGTCAACAACCCAGTCTGAATGACTGCCTGTTGACAGGTCCGTCCATGGTGTCGGACCTGTCCCAACATCTATTGCGGTTTAGGCTGGGAAAGTACGCCTATACCAGTGACATCGAGAAAGCATTCTTGATGGTCAAGCTAAAGGAGGAAGATAGAGATGTTACCCGCTTTCTTTGGTTCAGCGACATTAGCGACTCTGAAAGTCCCATCATAATATACCGTTTTCGGGTTGTACTCTTTGGGGCCACTTGCTCGCAGTTTTTGTTAAATGCCACAATCAGAAAACATCTAGCTGACACTCATGAGGACACAAGTAAACTATCTCGCGGATTATACATTGACAATTTGCAGGGTACTAGCGATAGTCAAGATGATTTGTTGTATGCATACTGGCAAGCACGCAGATTGTTTGCGGATGCACATCTATTTCTCCGCGAGTGGGTTACTAATAGTGAAGATCTTCAGAGTTTAATACAGGTGGATGGTACGGCATCTCTTAACCAGGAAAAGTCCAGAAATTTGGGGATGATCTGGCAACCTAAACATGACATACTAACTTTTCAAACAAGGTCTTTTGCTCAGCAGACAGGAGCGCACACAAAAAGAAGTCTGTTGAGTAAAGTTGCGCAATTTTTTGATCCTTTGGGTCTAGCATTACCTGTTACCATAAGAGCTAGGATTCTAATGCAGGAAGTTTGGAGACGTAAAATAGGATGGGATGACAGTTTGCCCGAGGACCTGAATGACCAAGGGACATTGTTGTTGAATGAATATGCCATCCTATGTACTAAACCTATACCTCGTAAAGTGGCGGCGTTCGGTGACGTTACGTTACACACGTTTTGCGATGCTAGCGCCACGGCATACGGGGTAGCCATATATGTTGTTACTTCATTTGGGGCACATTTAGTTACAGCCCGGGCCAAAGTAGCCCCGGTTAAAAAGGTAACTATCCCTAAAATGGAATTGACTGCCATGCTGCTATTAGCACGTCTGGTGCAACATGTACGCGCAGCATACGAGAGCGAATTAAATATTGAAATCGTTCACGTATGGTGCGATAGTCAGGTCGCACTCAACTGGATACATAGCAAGAAGTCTCTGCCAGTTTATGTGCGGAATAGGGTAGATGAGATTAGAGCCCTTTTGCCAGACGTTGCTTATCATTATGTAAATACAAAGGAAAACCCTAGTGATCTCATAACTAGGGGTATAACGGCTAGCCAGTTAATGAAGTCCGAATTGTGGTGGCATGGTCCAAAGTGGCTGCTCCATGAAAGTGAATGGACGATATGGCATGCTGTTGGTGAGGGACTTCTGCCACTGGAAACAGTGGCAGTTACAGCCCAACCAAATGAGCCACCGGGTCCTATCATGAAGTGGGCAAGATTCGGTGACTATAATAAACTAGTCAGAGTTGTAGCTTGGGTGTTGCGATATGTATCCAATCTCAAGCTTAAAGTAACGGGCCAACTCTGCAACAGGGGTCACAACATTGATGCTCGTGAATTTAAAGCAGCTGAAGTAACTTTGATCAAATGGGTTCAAGTAGAAACCTTTTCCAATGAATTAGAATCCTTGAAAGGCTCGAATAAGACATTAATGCCTAATATAGTGCGTCAACTAAGGTTGCACCTAGACAATGGCCTCATCAGGTGTGAGGGTCGCCTGAAGTGGTCGGGTGTACCAGACGGCACAAACCGACCTATACTTATGCCAACAAGACATCACGTTACTGATCTATTGATCATACGTGCACATAGGGAAGTAAAACACTACGGGGTATGTCATATTATATCAAATTTACGTCTCACATGGTGGATACCCAGAGTTCGACAAGTAGCTCGACGCGTAGTGAGAAAGTGTGTAATATGCCAGAGACTAAAGGGTAAACCATATGCAACTGGACCAGCTCCACCTCTACCTGAATGCCGTGTAAAGCACGTAGAACCTTTCCAAGCGGTAGGATTAGATTACACAGGGGCATTGAAGACGAGGGAGCATGAGAAGGTTTATATATTATTGTTTACCTGTGCGACGTCTCGAGCGGTACACCTAGAACTATGTGATAATATGTCTAGCGAAGAATTTATGCTGGCGTTCAGACGGTTTTGTGCCCGTCGTTCATTCCCTCAACTCATTCTTAGCGACAATGCTCCCACTTATGTCCAAGCATCAAAATATCTAAAGGATATGAGTAGTGATCCTACTATCATCACTTTTTTGGGAGAGAAAAAGTACGAATGGAGGTTCATTCCAGTTAAGGCACCTTGGTTTGGTGGAATGTGGGAACGGTGTGTCGGCATAGTAAAGTCAGGACTAAGAGCGGTTGTAGGACGTGCTCTATTAAAGAAGAGTGAGTTGACGACAGTCCTCACAGAGATAGAGGCAGTCGTGAATGATCGCCCGCTTACATATGTGTACACCGACCTGCAAGAACCACTACCAGTAACGCCAGCTCACTTGCTATATGGAAAACCATTGACTGCGTTTCCATCTGATTTTCAGTCCATAGTAGAGTTAGAGGATCCCTCGTTGTACTCTGCGGTAGCGGTGTCTAAGAGATACCAGTATATATCCAGGATAATCGAGGAGTTTAGGAAACGGTGGATTAGTGAATATCTGCTAGCATTGAGGGAAAGGAGTGTTACTCCCTCTGGTAGACCAACGGCCCCTACAGTTGGTGACGTTGTTTTAATTAAAGAAGATAGTCCTCGTTTATACTGGAAATTAGGCCGCGTATTGGAGGTATACAAGGGGGCAGACTCTGTAGAGCGGGTGGCGCTATTAAAGACAGCCACTGGAACTACTGTTCGTCCTATCGCACGTTTGTACGCTTTGGAGCTAGATTCCGCATTGCAATCTGAGGCTCCACCTGTTATTGCTGGGTCCGAGGATTCTCGAAGGAACGACTCACCTCATACTGATGGTGATCATTCTCGGACCGGGACGCGTCCCAGACGCGCTGCTGCTGGCGCTGTCGACTTGTGGCGTCAGAAGATAGCCTCTGGGCAACTTTAGGTTTAAGGTGGGGTTCAGGTCTTTTTTGTGGGGGGAGTGTATCGTATAAATACGATAGACTATGACTCTTTTGTGATCTTGTATGTCTCTGTGACGTCACGATCTCTCCTACAGCACGATGTAGGACGAGTAGATCGTATATTATAAGATTGTAAATAAGTTAAGTTATAAAAGGCCTAATATGCTATTAAGCAATATTGCCATGGTCTTATGTAGTATATATGAATTTATCGTATATATTAATATAATTTATCGTATAGAGCAACCTAAATGCGGTACGATAATTTGGGCTCCTGGCGGTTTGCCAAGGCAGCAAGGTGTGCTTTTGAGGTACGTCAGAGCCTTCACGAACACCAACCAGTTAACATCTAATTTTCCGCCCTCAGTTGATCGTGCTTTTGTGCCTCTAATCACAATACACATACAGCAATACACACAGCTACACCATCACGACGCTCTCATCGACATCATGACTGACTGATAGATAAGCATAATATTCATGTCCATTCCCATGTAATCATTTATTCTTTCTTTAACTTGACTCGTGTCTCGGGACCGAAGTCTCGTTCCCCATTGTCCACCACCATATTGGGTAAAACGTTCTCCCTTGCCTCATTGCCACGTGGAACTATTGGTGAGTTAATTCCTGGCTAATATTAACCCTTATAACCTTACCCTATAATTATATACATTTATTATGTGAGACCTTTGGATATAAATTAGCTTGTTTCAGATTGAATTCAATTTAGATATAGAGTATTCATTTAGATTGATTTTATTTGATTCATTATAGCTTAGTAATATTTAACTTCCATTGATAGTTTACCACACCAGAGGCCCAAACAAAAGTGCTGGCATTGTCACTTAAAATGATCCGGGGAAATCCCTGTCGACTACAGAACCTCCTGAATGCGTGGAGGAAACTGTCACAAGTGAGGTTGGTGACTATTTCGATGTGAATCACTCTGGTGACCGCGCAAGTAAATAAAAGCATGTAAGCCTTTATGGTCGGCGAGTCCTTGATCGGGATTGCTCCGCTATAGTTCATCCCAGTGACCTTATACGGGTCTCCAGGGATGGTTCGCAGGGCTGGTAAAGGTGGCAGTCCTGCATCGTCGTAGGGCTTACCTTTTACCCGACGACATTTCAGACATTTACCCAGTACGCTTTTCACCACCTGCCTGAGTTTAGGCACCCACCATTTTTGACGAATGTAGGTAACCACGTGACCGACCCCATAATGGCAACAGAGCCGATGGCACCGATCAATTATCAGGTAGGTCAAGGGATGTTTGAAGGGCAGAAGTTTAGGATACTTGCATGATTCCGAGATAGCCGCTAACCTCAATCTGCCTCCACAATGAATTATACCTCCCTTCAGGTGTAGTCCTAACTGGTTGATTAAGTTATTTCTGGACTGTTTACCCTTCACCATTATTTTAAGTTCCTGCGAATAGGTCTCTTTTTGGCATAATTTGAGTAAAACATTATCTGCAGCTCTAATTTCATGTACGTTGAGATGAGCACTACCTGTGGGGGGCAGGCTATTTCTGTTTGCCTTCAAATTATTTACGAAACGTATCACCCATGCTGTGACACGCTGCAATCTTTCATAGCTGCTATATTTGTGCCAGTCCCATAACTGTGTGTCATCTTGGGGTACCGTGCCTACAATTTGGGTCACGATACCAGCGGGCTGCTGTTGGAGATCTATATTCTCTGGCAATCCATCGGGTTTCGGAAGCCAAGAAGGCCCATTCCACCACAACGCAGAAGAACTCAAACATTTACCAGACACGCCTCGAGATACCATATCACTTGGGTTCTCTTTAGTCGACACATACCGGAAATAAGCAGTCGGGACTAGGGCATGTATCTCGTCGATGCAGTTAGTGACATACACTGGCAGTTTGTTTTGACTGTGAATCCAGTGTAGTGTAATTTGACTGTCACTCCACACATAGGTTTCAGAGATATGAAGTTTATCTTTATAGGCATTCTCAACGAAGTTAATCATTCTGGCGGCTAGCAAAACTGCAGTCAATTCCAATTTAGGGATGGAAAGGGACTTGAGGGGGGCCACCTTACCCTTTGCCATGACCAAGTGGCTACCCTCTGGACTGACTAGATATATAGCAGTCCCGTAAGCGACACTGCTTGCATCAGCAATTGCATGCAGGGAAACAGTCTTTCTTAATCAGATCCTCCTAGAGAACTCAATACAACTACAGAGAACCATGTCATCCACTATCCCCCGCCATTCCGCTTGCAGGTCCACAGAGAGAACATCGTCCCAACCCAATTTCAGTCTCCACAATTGTTGGAGAAAGATTCGAGACCTTATTGATACTGGCAACACAACACCCAAAGGATCAAAGAGTTTGGCAGCAAACCTTAAACACTCACGCTTTGTAACCTGTTCAAAAGGAGCATACTGAACTCCGAAGGAAAGAGAATCAGAGTCAGTTTTCCACACCAGGCCAAGTACTCTCACCAAATCATGTTGTTCCGCAGCAACACCATCCTTCTGCAACACCTTTCTCAAGACGGGACTATTTGTGGCCCATTGGCGCAGGAATAAATGGGCATTATTCATTACTTCACGAGCCATATCGTAAGCATGGACGAGGGAACTTTCATTATCCCCCATACCTTGGAGGTTATCGATATATAGCCCGGCCCTAATTTCCTGCACCAACTCCGGGTCTGCATCAACAAGAGAAAGATGCTTAAGGATGGTCGCGTTAAGCAGAAACTGTGAGCAGGTAGCGCCAAACAATACAACCTAGAACCAATAACAATGTAGAGGCGAATCTAGTCGAAGAGGATCCTTTGGCCACATGAACCTGGTGTAATCTCTGTCGTCCTCATGTAGTTTTAACATCAAGAAGGATTTCTCAATGTCACTGACCCACGCATACTGATGCAAACGGAATCTCAACAAGACCTGAGCCAACTCCGGTACTAAAGATGGTCCCGTGTACAGACAGTCGTTCAGACTAGGCAAGTACTGGTTAACCTTAGTGGAACAATCAAATACAATACGAACCGGAGTAGTCCTATTCTCCTTTAAGATCCCATGATGCGCCAGATAGTGACGACCCAGGGTCATCGAATGGAACCTCCTCAATGAAACCACGCGACAACTGATCAGAAATTACCTGCGAATATTGTTGACAAAACCCAGGGTCAGCAATGAACCTCTTCTGGAGTCCTCGTAACCTACCCACAGCCAAACCTTTGTTAGTGGGCAACCGTCCCTTTTCTTCGGTCCAGGGAAGACGTACCTGATACTGTAGACTTTCTGGATCATACGTGACTGTCTCCTCATAACTGATCAAAGCTTGCCGTTCGGCTTGCGAATGTTCTTTGGGTGATATGCCAATGTGGTCTAAATCCCACAAAGCATTCAGTTCTTCTCTGCACGGGAACTGTCCAGTAAACATATATTGGTCCACTGGAGTTACTGCCACTTTTAGAATTGTTACAACCTCAGTATTGGAACTGGATGTGGACGCCGCATAAGAACCACTCAGTGCATATCCGAATTTGGTTGGAAGTACAACCAAATTACCTACCCGTTTATAACCAGGTCGCACTATGTTGTAGTAATAGTCGGCACCAATTAGTTCCTCCAGCTGTGCATAAATCGGCCAATTTAATGCCATGGTGCTTTAAACTAATCATTTCAGCACTAAGACTAGATTCACCTTTATGTTCGGGAAGATCCTCGACCACAATTGCTTCGAGACGATGGTACCTACCCCGATGTAAATATTTCAGTGCTACAAGGGATTTGAGTTCCGGTGAAACCATGAAGCCGTAATTCTTCCGTCCCCACGGTTTCGTATGAAAGGGACGGTAGTATGGATTTCTTCACGAAGGTCCTCTGTGAGCATTGGTCTAATAGCGATCTGACCTTTATACTTTTCCTGTGTCTACCCTTTACAGGCAGCTGAACTGTGGGTAGGATCACAGTTTGCTTATTCATACTTACAGACATTGTTGTTGAGGTTGTAGGTGTTGACTCTTCCCTAGTAGTACCTCCACTTACCGGTCTTGCCTCTCTCTGTTTTGGGCACAGGGAGTGAAAGTGCTTACCCTGGCAATACCTACAATTTTTTATGTTAGGGTTAGTGCACCCATTACTACCATGATCACTGGAGAGACATCCCGCACAGAGTCGTAGTTGCCGAGCTCTTTTAATTTTGAGCGGTCCCGTTTTATGTTTAAAGCATTTATACCAGGGATGGTTATTCCCACCGCACAGTTTACATGGGAACCGGCTACCACCACTCTGTGTTGCGAATGCAGCCGTAGCCACAGGCATATTCTTTCCTGGGGAGTCCTGACCAACCATGTTATACAATTCTGCCTGAATATACCGTGTGAAAGTCTTGTAATCTAGGCTTTGCTCACCCATCTCCCTCCTAATGGTCTCCTTAACTGGTGATGGCAATTTATTCAGCAATGTAACCATACAGAACTCTGTCAGACTCACCTGTTGACTAGTCATAGATCTCATGGCACTTTCCATGGTGGCATAGAAAGCCTTTAGTTCTACGGCCTGACATTTAGGAGCGAGAAGATTATGGAAATGCATGATGTGCGCCGCTTTTACCCTGTCGGGGTGCCCGAAGGTTTCTTGAAGTAAGTCTAAGGCAGGGGCGTAACTTGCACCCTCAACCGTGAAACCTTCTATCAGCTTATAGGCATCCCCCTTTAACTGACCCTTTAAGTGTGTTAACTTTTGAATTGCACTTATGTCAGTCCTTTTTATGCACCACACATCGAAACATGTCCCAAAACCCAGTCCATAATGTCGGATCGCCAGCGAAGGTGGGCAGGATCAGGTGCGGTAATTTTACACCCGATCCCTTCCTGATGTCGGCACGAGTTTTCCCTTCTTGACTGCCCAATTCCGCCTTTAGGCGGGCGACTATCCCATAGATGTCAAATAAGTAGATGGTATCCGCTTGGTTTTCTTTAATATATTCATCGTCTGAGGTGTATAGCGGCAACAAGACCTCTTGATTGGCCTCAAATTTGGCCACCTGGGTTTGCACGCTATGAAGTTTTGCCTCGATTTCTACCCGAGTTGCGGACTCCAAGAACTCATCCAAACCTGCTGCCAGGACAGTCAAGGAACCTTTAATACCTGCCCTATGGCGTTTGCCTTGGGCTAGAGCTTCCATATTGCCACCCTTAGTCCAAAACAAATGAAAAATGCAAAACCCAGACCTTTATGACAGTTTATGTGAAACAGGAAATCTTCCACCGATCAAACTCGGGTTCTAACGCTAAACGCGAGTGACCAATGACAGATAATCAAAGAGCGAGAACAAATGCGAGTAACATCAAATGCGAGAGGGAAAACAAATTGCAATACTTATCATGCCGATCAAACTCAGGTTCTAACACAAATCGCGAGCAACGGTAAGAAATAAAAAGGGAAAAACAAAGGATATACTAACAAGACATGGTGATAAATAGCCGATCAAACTCGGGTCCGGACCTAACACTAAACGCGAGCGACGGGATAAATGGCAAATTATCAGAACATGAGTGGCATTAGAACTTGTAGAATTAAATGTACGCGCCTGCCGAGTGCCGAAATCATTAAAGTTAAAACCCAAAATACAACCCCTCAAAATATAGAATTTAGATGCCGCAATGTTAATTGAAAAGTTAGGGTATCACAGAAATTTTGCAAAAAACAGGGTTAAATTAGATGCATCAAGATTTACTAATAATTTAGAAAAGCCAATAGATACCTTTAAATTTAGATTTAGTTAGGCTTAATCAGAAAGAACAAATTGTTAATGAACTTAAATTTAAATGTAGTTAGACCTAATCAGAAAAACAAGACTCATTGAACTTTCAAATTAGTCAATCAGAAAAATGCATTTTACTGTATGGGTTAGTTAAAGTTAGTGCATATTCAATTATCCAGCTCAAAACCTTCCCATACACCACCTCCCGCTGCCCCGTGCTTAGAAAACCCATGTGCCATGTTGGCAAATCAGGGAAACCCTCGCGGCCGAAAAGGAAGCAAAAAATCGCGGGAGAGCAGCCATCAAATGCACCGACAAGCAAACAAGTGGGCCCGGCCAACGATCACACTAGGACGGGCGAAGGACCATATATTATATGGATATTCGTTAGTTAGATGGTTCAGTGGAATGTATAATAATATCATATAATAGTTTATATCACCTGAAGACTGGAACTAGTGCTGTAGTACTTAGTTGGCCTGTTGAGCCGTGATGATGTTACAAGATGGTGTGTGAAACGGGTGTGTTAGCTAATAGGATAGAGTTGATGAATAAAGAAGGGGGCCACTATACTTAATGATTGATGAGAATGATGATTAATGATCTATGGATTAGTATGGATAGATGGAGAATTGATGAGCTAAGTATTATCACTAATGGGGCGATAGGTAAGGTGAAAACACAAGAGCGTAGGCAGACGGTCTGGTAGTTGTGGCGGCTAGGGAGAGAGTGCAGGACCCTCACAACATTCGCGAGAGGTCCGCCAATATCACGCATGCGCAAATGGGTAGGTATATATTTTCCCACCCAATTATAATTGCCTAAGTTCATAGGAATGATAGACTACCCAATATCCAATATAGAACATAATTATTAACTTCTTAATTATTCTATATAACCATTAATCCATCAAACTTTATACTAAATACTTAATGTAATACTTAAAGTAAGACTGTCCATATCAGAGTTTGGACAATGTGCGGCACTTACTAGGTTGCAAAACGGACGCAAACTGACGGGTGGTGAGTCTGGTGACTCAGACTGGGCCTACTGTCAGGGTTGCCATTGTTTGCGGTTTTTCTTTCAAAGATTCAAGGTTAATTTGTGTATTATGTTTGTTAATGTTGCTGGGAAACTAATACAATATGTAGATACACAAATATCGAATATTCAGAATCAAGAATATATTTAGGATTTCCGTTGTTAGATACGTTAACAGTAATTAATGCTAAGTCACATTTCTCAAGATCTAGCGAGAAATTGATAAATCTGCAACACTGGGCTGTCCAAGAGTGAGAACGAGAGAGAATTAACAGGAAATGAACACGTACGGTAGTAAGTGACGTAGCACGTTTGGAGCAGGAGAGAGAGATAGAGAGAGAGAGAGAGAGAATTAACAAGAATTAGACAAGTAGTAACGGTTCACATTCGGGTCAGGAGAGAGAGAGAGACTTCACTAATGTATGAAGACATCATGTACCATACCATTATAGTGTTATATTTTAAATGAGAGTTGAGTGCTTGTGGGCCACAAATAATCAACCCGCGGGCCACCTGTGGCCCGCGGGCCTGTAGTTGGACCAGCCTGGTATAGGTTATCGTTCTTTCACTATTCACTTAGGTGGTACTATCCCCAGTCTTCCCGGGAGGTACTGTAGAGGGGGTACTGGGATTCCCATCTATTCAGGTCAATACCTGAATAGATAGAGAGTTCTTGGTGTTGCATTTGCAGAAAGAGCTCCTCGTCATACTGCAAATCTGGCTGGAGGTAATGAGATTCCTTTGGCTTCTGTCTCGGTCCTTGCCATTGGAGGAGCTGGGGTCCCTGCGATTGGTGGGGACTCAAACTTCTTTTAGGGGTAGACTGACCTAGTTTCTCGGGGATTAGAGTATGGGAAAATCCGGGAAACAGGGTAGGCTGACCTATTCCGGCTGGTATTGGAGCCTGAGAAATTGGTCTGGTCTTATTCTTCTTTCTCCGGCTGCTCTGTATTACTGCTATCCTTTCGGGCGTGATTGGGGTGTGGCTGATCAACCCCGTCATTTCACCACCTTCTACTAAGACAAAATCTCGACTTCGAGATCTTATGTTGTATGTCCTCATAGTTTCGGTGGTGATGGAGGGCTTCAGGTTCTGGAGCACCAAGCACCAGATGGTTGTGGGGATGTCGACAGGATTGGTGGTGTCGATCTCTAGGACCAGCTGGAGGGGAGTCTTGGAGGCCTTTGCCACATGGAGCAGGTGGGTAGGGGAGTTGATGATGGTGTTGGTGTCTTCTGAGGACACGGCCAAACTGTTGATCCTCTTCGTGTTGGCAGAATCAGATGAGTGGAGAGATATGATTGCTAAGGAGTTGATGGTGTACTGCCAGTCATTGTAGGTGTGGTACTGCTTGGCCCAGGTGGGAGGGGCTTGTTGCTTAAGGGGGCTGTCCCTAAGGTCTTAGCTGGTGAGGCAGGTTTAGGAGTTGACCTTGCACTAGGTGTGGCGGTGTCACTTTGAGGTGACGAGGTGGTGGTTTTGGTGGGGGCCTGCCGTCTGTAGGTCGGCTTAAAGGTGGGTGCCCATCTTTTAGGTAGTGTCACACGTGGGCCAGATCTTCGACCTGGTGGATTAGATAAAGGTTGCATTAAAGATGGTGACCTTAACTTAATTTTTGGCATTTTAGGAACAGGATTGGGGGCGGTATAGTTAGGATTAGAATTGGTGGAAGGCTTAGGTGACAAGGTAGGTGATTTATGAGAATGGGTAGAGGTTTGAGGAGATTTAGTGAGAGGTGTCGGTAATTGTGAAGAAGATTCAGGGGTGTGTTCGGATGATGTTGCTGATTTTTCAAGTGATGAAGGGGAAGTATGAGATTTGGTGGAGGATATATGTTTTGATTTGGTGGAAAGATTCGGTGAAGAGGTAGGTGCTTTATGGGAGGAGGTAGAGGCTTTAGGAGAGTTAGTGAGTGGTGTAGGTAGTTGTGGCGAATGTTCAGGACTATTTCGAGTCGGACTGGTGGATTGACGGGAGATTAATGGGCTGGTTATTTGTATGAGGGGATAACGTTGATGACGTTTTGGATGATGAAGGAGGAGTTTGACCTTCCAAAGAAGGAATGATATTTATGATCGCAGTGGTAGGTAAAGTACCGGGTGATTCAGAAAAAATAGGTAAGCTGGTGGCAGGTGAGGAAATGAGGGGAGTTGATATTAAGTTAGTGACAGTTTTGTTAGTTTGGGTAGAAAGTTGAGGAGGTGCAGAGACAACTCGCTTAGGGATGGGAGGAGTAGTTTCAGATCCGAAAAATAGTGCAAGTGGACGTTGCTTGGTAGCAGGTTTAGATACTGGTTGAATAGGTGGTGCAACCAAATTCGGTTTTGCTAAGAGTGGAGGAGGACTGGGTGGAAGAGGGGTAGGTGTCAATGGTTCTGTGGATCCTAAATTCTGGTAATTAAAATTGCAGGCAATGTGTCATCATCTTTCGGGTCAGCAAGCATAATCATATTCTCGTCATTGGGTTGAAACCTACGTATATATCTATTTCTGTATGTGCATGACTCACCAATTAATGGTAACCTGGTAACAGTTCGGAACAGTTAGGATCTAAAAAGGACCTTGGTATCTAGGCTTAAGTTTGGATGGCACGGGCAGCTGAGCAACCATGATAAGATCGCCGACATGGTGGGGACTAACTTTGGCTGTTTCGTCAGGTTGTAGGTCTTGGATATACTCCAGCTGTCGAAGGAGTTTTTTTAGGTGTACTAGCGACTGGTCAAAATTTGATGAGGGCTCGTAAGGGACAGACAGATGACATAGAGGTAGGAGCAGAGGTGGTACTCCAAACACACGTTCGTGGGGTGATATTCCGTCTTTTCTGGGGCAGGTATTTATACCCCACTGGACTATATTCACCTGGCTGGGCCAGTCCTTGGTGTTCATTTGTTGTAGGCGTGTTCTTATTTGGTTGGCAATAGTTCGGCGGCTTCTTTCGCATATTGAATTACCCTGTGGCCAATATGGTGAGGAGTGGCTTATTCTGAAACAACACCTTTAGGATAGTTGGGACCAAATTGCCTGGTATATTCTGGGGCATTATCAGATTGTATAACTTCTGGTAATCCAAAATAAGGAAACACATGTTGGATCATGGCTTCTGCTACTGCTAAGGCTGAATGTTCTTTTGCCGGACAAGCAATTACGTATTTTGAGTATGTGTCGACAAAAGTAATGATATATTTGTAGCCTTGGTTTCCTTCCATCGGTCCCACCACATCTACAGCAAGAAGTTGCCATGGTTTGGACGCTACTAGCTTTCCTGTAGGTCCGGCTGTCCGGGTCCTGTCTTTGCCCAATGCACAGGCTCTGCAGGCTTCGGTAATTTTCTTAGCCGTGATATAAGGAGGAGTCCAGTATACTTGCTGGAAGGTAGCAGTTAATTTTCTCTGGGCTAGGTGGATGCCATTTTGCATATGGATGGATTGCATGGTGGAGAGTGCTGCAGTTGGTGTTATAACAATTTTTCTGTCTGGCGTGAATAAGTTGTCTCCTCTTCTGGTGAGTTGGGAGAAAATACTTCTGGGCATCCAGTCTGGTTTCTCTTGTCGTTGAAATTGTTTCAGCAGTTCTTGTTGGTCTTGATCTAATGAGTCTTGATGATGGATTGCTAATATGGGCTGATTTTCGGTATCTTGGCTGGAGGTGTCTTTGGCTGAATTAGTAGGAAGTCTTGATAAAGCATCAGCATTGGTATGAAGCTTTCCAGGTCGATAAGCAACCTCGAAGTTAAATTCTTCTAATGATTCTCGCCATCTGACGGTCAAGGCATTTTTTGGTGTCCGATTTTCTAAGCCATTGGAGGGCGTGGTGATCGATGATGATGGTGACCTTGACACATGCTAGGTAGGCTTTAAAATGTTGCAAGGCCCAAATGATACCTAGGCATTCTCTTTTGGTGACTGGGTAATTTATTTCTGCTAGATTTAGTGTTCCGCTGGCACAGGTGATTATGTATTCTTTTCCTTCTCTGGTTTGTCCTAGAACGGCACCTATACCAAATTGTGCGACATCCGTGTATAGGCAGAAGGGCTGGGTGTAGTCTGGAAAGGATACTATGGGAGAGGCTACTAATCGTTCTTTTAAGGTGTTCAAGGCTTGTAGGCGTTGTTCTGTCCATAGAAATGGTTCATCTTTTCTTGTGAGGTCATGAAGGGGCTTGGCAATGGTGGCAATTTGTTTTACGAATCTGCGGTAGTAGGAAACTAAGCCGAGGAAAGCTCGGACTCCTTTGACATTGGTGGGAGAAGTTAAGGTGCTGATGGCATCTAGTTTGTTAGGGTCTGGAGCAATTCCTTTTTCAGAAACTATATGTCCTAGAAATTGGACTTCTTTCTTGGCCAGAGTGCATTTTGATGGCTTGACTTTCAAGTTGGCTTCTCTGATCCTCTGGAATAATTGTTTTAATCTCTGTAGGTATTCTGTCCAGGTTTTCCCGAAAACGATTATGTCGTCCAAGTATGCCAGACATGTTTCCCAGGCTAATCCTTGTAGTACAGATTCCATTAACCTGGAGAAAGTTGCAGGGCCGTTACATAGGCCGAAAGGCAATACTATGAACTCATATAATCTCCCTTGACTAGTCGCAAAGGCTATCTTTTGTTGGTGTTCTAGGAGGACTGGTACTTGCCAGTATCCTGCTTGTAGATCCAGGGTAGTGAACCATTTAGCTCCTAATAGGGAATCTAAAGAGTCGTCTATCCTGGGTAGTGGGGTAGCATCCTTAATGGTGATGTCGTTCAGTTGGCGGTAGTCGATACAAAACCGGGTGGATCCGTCTTTCTTCCGGACTAGTACCACCGGAGATGACCACGGGCTTGTGGGATATTTGACAATTCCAGTCGTCAGCATATCTTTGACTTGTGATTCTTCCTCCTGTTGTTGTATCGGATTTGTCCTCCGGATTGGTTGTTTGATTGGGTGCCCTACAGTATGGATAGGGTGTTGCAGTACGTTGGTTTTCCTGACGTCTCGGTTGGAAGTAGCAAAGATGTCTTGGTAGGTAGTCATTAAATTTCGCAGATCGGTTTGATGTTGAGCTGATAAATGGGAAGGAATATCAGGGAGGGGGAGAGGGTCTTGGGAGGGGTTTTCTGCAGGGACGGATAGCTCTTCTGCGTTAGGTTCTAGTTCCCCAATGGCTAACCCTTTTGGTAAAGTAATTGGTTGATCGGAGATGTTTGCTATTTTTTTACAGTCGAGTTGGTTGGATATTAGGCTTGGAGTGGTCAGGCAGTCCCTATCAAAAGGGCTTTGGAGGTTAGGGGTCATGATGGCATCCCCAGGTAAAGTGGGCAATATGGGGACCCATATTGGTGAGGGGGGAGTGTCACTAGTTTGGACGTGACAGCTTGAGTGGTTTCTTACAGTTTCTTACAGTAGATCCTCTGGAAAAAGGCAAACTATGCCTGTGTATCCAGCTCAGTACCAGTACTTGCACTGCTGCGGTCGTTCACGGTGTTGGCGGCGGCGGTAGCAGACGCAACATTTTTACTATTCTGTATTTTTGTTTTATAATCAAACTTCAAATCTTGTCTTTCCCATGCTTTATCAAGATTACTTTCAAACTCCCTCATTGATTCGGAATTGACTACATACTGGGGCAGTGCGTTCCACTCATTTACCACTCTATCACAAAATGAGTTCTTTGCCTTCTCAAGCCTATTTCTTTCTTTGTAAATTGTCTTAGAGTGTCCTCTCGTTCTTGTTCCCTCCCGCATCAAGAAGATACCTTCACACACATCCTCATCGTACTTTCCTGACACTATCTTAAAAGTCTCTATCATATCCCCTCTCTTTCTCCTATATGCCAGTGTCGGAAGCCCCAGTGTCCTCAACCTCTGCTCATAGCCCGCGTTCTTCAACGTTAGTACCAGCTTGCTAGCTCTCCTCTGCACTTTCTCCACTGCTTCTATATCCTTTACCATATATGGAGCCCACACCTGGTTTGCATATTCCAGGTGCGGCCTAACCAGCGCTGTATATAGATTCCTGAAGATTTCTTCGTCAAGTGACACAAATGTCCTCCTTTTCAGCCCTACAATTCTATTGGCTTTGTTTATCTTTTCCGCTAAATGTTCTGAGAAATTTAACTTATTGTCTATCACTACTCCTATATCCTTTTCTGCACTCACTTCCTCCATCGCTTCATACATACTGTATCCTACCTTGTCTATCTTGCTGGTCCCAATCCGCATGTACTTGCATTTTTTTGGATGAAAAGGCATTAACCAATGCTCAGACCATCCCTTCATGCCCTCCACATCTCCTTGAAGCAAACCCATATCTTCCTTACTCCTCACTCTTCTATACAGTTTAGTGTCATCCGCATACAGGTATACCTCACTTCCATTAGTTATAACTTCAGGCAAGTCGTTGATAAATATAACGAACAGCAGTGGTCCCAACACAGATCCCTGAGGTACCCCACTTGTAATTTCCCTCCACCCCGAGCCTATTCCATTCACCAGTACCCTCTGTCTCCGATCTTTCAGGAAGGCTTCTATCCATTTCACACATTTCTCCCTTATATTATAGCTTCTAACTTTCTCTATTAACCTTTTATGTGGGACCTTATCGAAGGCCTTCATAAAATCGCAATATACCACGTCTATTACATCACCATCTTCTAGAATTTGCATCCAATCATCTACCACCTTAATTAGCTGTAGTACCGTCGACCTCCCCGGCAAGAATCCGAACTGTCTCCCACTGAAAAGTTGGTTTGACTTCATATGATCCATTATTCCTTCTCTAATTACCGTTTCCATTAGTCTACACACAACACTTGTCAAACTGACTGGTCTATAATTCCCTGGGTCATTTCTCTTTCCCTTCTTAAATATAGCTGTTATGTTCGCCTCTCTCCAGTCCATCGGGATTTGTCCTGTATTAAACGATACCTCAAATAACATTTTCAATGGCTCTACTAACATCTCCCCTCCTTCCTTTATGATTCTTGGGTGTATCCCATCCGGTCCCGGTGACTTACTTCTGTTCATTTTTTCTATAGCCCTTCTTATTCTAGCATGGGAAAACTCTATTAGTTCTAGTGCCGGTGCCTGTTTGATGGGAATAGTAGGCACTGCATCCTCCGACTCCACTGTTAGTACCCCCCCAAAGTATTTCCCCAGCACCTCTGCTTTCTCCTTATCAGTCTCCGCTGGAGACATGTGGTAGGTTTACTCGGATTCTCCGGATCGATCATGAATGTGGGGGTAGGGTTTAAGATTTTGGGTTCTGGGGGTCAGGTTAAGACTGGGGTTGTTTGGTTAGCTCGTATGAGACAATTTGTAGGGGGGTTGGTCTTGGCGTGAGGAAGTTTGGACTGGATGGTAGTGGCTGTTATTTGAAGTTTGAGGGAGAGGGGCGGATCTTGACTTTATGGATTGTTTAGGGTTGGGTTTTTGTTTGTGTTTTGGTTTGGGGGTGAAAACGTTGGTGTTCTCTTCCCGCAATCGATGGAAGTGCTCAGGGAAGTGAGCAAATCGAGCCCCAAGTATCCATCATACTTGGTCTCTTTGGGATCATAGATCATGAACGAATGATCTGTTCCGTGATATGGAACAGGGGTACTAACATAATGAAAGAGTCTGTCCATAGTTTGGTATAATATCATCATTAGCACCCTACAAAACTATTGAAGAAGGCTGAATATGTCCTAAGGCTTTGTGGTGCTGTCTGAAGAAAGGAATGAAGAGACATGAACAGGAAGCTCCCTTATCAATTAAAAGTTGGACTTTCACCCCATTTAGGGCGATCTTCCTGTAGATAGGAAGATTCTCTGGATCTGTCCCCTCATAAGCCCCCGCCATTCTGACGACTATTTGTGTGCGGGGGCGGTTTAAAAATCCAGGTCGCCGTTCGTGTCCATTTCTGGTTCTGGTTCTTCAGGGCCTTCTTCCTCATTGAAGTTTTCGAATCCTGCAGTTACGTCTTCCGTTATGGTAGCTATTCTCCTGGGCTTGATCCAGGGAATCTGAGCCCACCAACTAGGTGACTGGGTCCTTCTCTTAGTCAGCTCTGCGAACGACTTCTTTAGTGAGGTCAACACGCACTGACTATTACACGGCTTCCAGTCGGCGGGGCGAATCATGGCCCATTCTTCAGCTATGTGATGGCTCTTGGTGCCATAGGGACAGTTGTAGGCACTTAAGGCGGCTGTGTGGTCACTTTACTGATGACGGCGATCTTGTCTTGTTCTCTGGTTTTTCTGAGAGCCATAATACGCCTCATTACTGGCATATCGTGCTCGTAGTTCGTGGGTTCCGTTATGGAGAAGTGATCTGCCACTGTTTCAGGCAGAATTCTCAGTAATGCTTTGAACACGATTTTCTTCCTCTGAGCTGGGGTCTCGTCAGGGAAAGCGGTTATGGCCAGTTGGGTTAATCGACTTACACTGTCGTCCAAGTCTCTTGAATGTTTTACTTCATGAAATTTACGGTCCGCAATTGTCTGGCCAAGAATTGGGTTGATAGCTACTTTTGTATAGCTCTCAAACTGTTCCCAGGTTAACCCTGGCATATTGTCACGCACATACCCTGACACCTTAGCTGCGTATTTTCCTAGCTTCATTACCACAGTATATATCTTGGAAGCGTCCTCGTTTCTGAACGTCATGTCCAGGACCGGTTTGACTATTTCCATGTATGTATTAACATCATACTCCTCTGGCTTTAATGCCGGGATATTGAGTGGTTTAGTTGCCATGGTGAATGTTGTGTTTGATGCTGATTGAGTAAAATAAGTTTATCAACACTATAAAAGCTGATATGCCGTATCGAGACACCGCTGCCTCCAGTGTTATGCCTGGTGGTAATCCAACAGGCTTCAGTATTATATCTTAAATTTAAGAATCCGAATTTCAGATAATTATATGTGGACTATATCTCAACAGGGACACGTCGAGCTTAATGAATTTGATAGGTAAATACTCAATCAGGACAACGATAACACAATAAAAACACAGGTTAGATAACACTCTTATTTATTCAAAGCATGGGCATATATATATAAAAGGTAGCACTAGACTATACTGTTATTAGAACAGCAAGTCAGTATAACATGAAGAAGAGTGGTGAAGGGCGGGTCTATCAGAGTGAGAACTGAGCGATCTCTGCCATACCCATAGCTTACTCTGACTGTTCCTTTTACTTATATATTTTCTAGATCTCAAGTGACGGCGTCTCTTCCGTGGATTGACCTCCCAATCTACCAAGATTGGAAGCCAAAGCGTCACATTTGTCCTTTGCCCCTTAACTTTCTCTTCATAATTGCTGAGGGGCACAGGGCCCTGGGTGGGGCTTTGGTTTCCTGGGCGTTTCTGCACCCTCCTCAGCTCCCCGCCAAGGAGTGGCTTCGGTCACCCAGGCTTTATTGTGGTCGGCAGGGAGGATTCTGTAGGGATACTCGGTTATGGCCTTGGCCTTGCTCGGGGCCTTGGGGCTGTTCGGCCAGGCAGCTTGGGGAACAACAACAACAACAACAACATGAAGAAGAGAGCGAACTAATTCCACCCTCTACTAAGTTTCAAGTTATTACTTGAGTGGCAATGGAAGCATGGAAATACACAAAGATGCTCAGATAAACATATACACAGACAAGAATCCTTGACAATAATACATATGTGAGCGAAGCGTCTAGCGTGAAGTATTCTGACAAGGTATGATAGAGAGTGAAACTTATCGCTCAGCCGTGGAGCTGGTCGGGCGGTAAACAAACAGGTAGATAAAGCATGCGTGCAGGTAGGTACATCAAAGGAGCCCCGTTGTAGCCTATAGTTCAGGTGGACTGTGGTCTTGAACAATGGCTATATCTTTATTGCGATATTATATTAGGGGATAAGGTTAGGCGGTTTATTTAATTCTAGAGAGGAAGATAGTTTACTTTGGAATACAACTATCTAAGAATTATTGTGAATAATCTCTCACACGGGACACAAAGATAACATTCGACCCTGGATGAGGTTAATTTACACGGACAAATGAACTCAGAATCACAATAACAATAGTGACTGATTTGTGAGGAATAATATGAAATTTATGAATGCAATAATAATTTATTCGAGTCTTAAGGAGCACCCTTATTTACGTGCCGGAAAATAGCTTATCAAAATAGCGATTTAGTTAATAATGATAATACTGAAGTTATATCTCAGGAATATCCTAAAGGGTAGTAGTAAAGAAGTTTTACTTATATACATAAGATCTTAAAGAATGCAGAACTAACGTAGCATAATATTATAACGTAAATATGAATATAATCAAGGGATTACTATATTAAATAATAAATATATTCCAAAACCATATAATAGGCAGATTGAATCAAGAGCTGGAAAATCTGAGTTCCTCGAAAAGGGTGGAGAGAATTATATGAACCGAATCACGATTATGATTAGATTACTCACAAGAACTAATAGAATACAAGTATCTTGATTACGAGTTAAATCTAACTCGACGGAAGGGTTCTTTACTATCAAATTAAAGAAATATAAATATAAATTCTCTGGTGATAATTATATGGATATATAAACCGTAAATTGGGCGTAGGTTCTAGGTAGATATTGAATGAAATAGGGAATCACTTCACGGTATACACTTTCACTTCGACTTGAATACACAAAGAATAATTAACACATAGGAATAAATTTTTGAGAGTATTCTGGTTAAATAACACGTGTAAAAAAACGACTATGTAACGTGCATAAAATTTAGGTTTTCTGAAGGATTAACACAATTTAGCTTGTCAGTATCTCGTACTTAATAAAACACTGTACGGATCAAAGTTAAAGAAGTTACACGGAGAACACTGATTCAAGATATATCTTAGGCACAGATCTATAATTAAGTGCAATAGAATACTTGCATATTTAATCTTACCTTCACAACAAGAGCCACAACTTATAACACTCAGAGACACTTAAGGTATAGGATTGGGGTGGCCATGAACGAGAGTCTGGACGACGTAGGACTCGGTGTTCGGCTGGGCTGGACGTGGAGGGGAACTGGCCTTTCACTTCAGGAGCAGGGCAGCACACTCTCTCGTACAGGATGAACAGCACCAATCCAATTCCACTCCTGGTTTGTAGCCAGTGGAAGGAAAGCAATAGTGTTTGCTAACTTCTTTCAGTTTCACTTAGGCTATATTTGGGTTATAATTAGTGTTCAGTTTGGTCTAATTCGGTAACATAAGGACATGTGGATATCGTTGTTTTGGCTATGGTGAAGGTAGTTTTTAAGCTAAAAATACATGGTAGATATTAAGTTATGCACACAAAGATTCTGGATCTTTCAATATGGTTTGCTTAATTTTAGAGGGTACTATGGTGACGTAATGGATGATTTTCTATTCATCTTAATATTTAGCTTTTATTATTGTATAGGTTATCGTTCTTTCACTATTCACTTAGGTGGTACTATCCCCAGTCTTCACGGGAGGTACTGTAGAGGAGGTACTGGGATTCCCATCTATTCAGGTATTGAGACAGTTCTTGGTGTTGCATTTGCATAAAGAGCTCCTCGTCATACTGCAAATCCGGCTGGAGGTGATGAGATTCCTTGGGCTTCTGTCTCGGTCCTTGCCATTGGAGGAGCTGGGGTCCCTGCAATTGGTGGGGACTCAAACTTCTTTTAGGGGTAGACTGACCTAGTTTCCTGGGGATTAGAGTATGGGAAAATCCGGGAAACAGGATAGGCTGACCTATTCCGGCTGGTATTGGAGCCTGGAAAATTGGTCTGGTCTTATTCTTCTTTCTCCGGCTGTTCTGTATTACTGTTATCCTTTCGGGGGCGTGATTGGGGTGTGGCTGATCAACCCCGTAATTTCAAATATAAATATAAATATCATAAATATATTGCTTCCTTTGTCTGTTTATACTATTTCAAAATAAGGTGGGTTACCCGAATAGAAAACAAAATATAGTATATATGGTATATACAGTATATAATATATATATATATATATATATATATATATATATATATATATATATATATATATATATATATATATATATATATATATATATATACTGTATATATATATATATATTTTTTTTTTTTTTTTTTTTTTTCTATGTGATTGAGGGAGGCAAAAGGCATAACTGCCTATAGCGAGTGCCTCCCCCATAGTTGAAAGAGTGACAGGGCCAAAATCAAGGGACGTTCGAGCCAAAATGCCTGGACACACGGAGTTTGAAGCAATTTAAGTCATACGAAGAGGGAAAGACTGGCTCTGGAGAGACTTCCCAAGCTCAGATGTTGAGTAGAAGAAAGTTTGAGAGTAACGTTTCACTCTTGGGTTGGAGAGTTGCACAGAGTAGGGGTGGGATTGAGTTGCAAGACGGGTACCACGTGCCCTACGTAAAGGAGGTGGTATGCACTGGGATAGCTCTGAGGAACACTGATTATTAGTAGCGATAGAATAGCGAGAGAGATGCAACATTGCGGCGGAGAGAGAGAGATTGCAGAGAGTTGGTGAGTGGACGGGAGTTAATGATACGAAAGGCCTTCCTTTCAACTTTGTCTAGGAGAGTGGTGTGAGAGGAACCTCCCCACACATGTGAACAATACTCAATACAAGGGCGCACTATGCCCCTGTACAGAGCAAGAAGCTGTGCAGGGGAAAAGAACCCCCTAAGGCGGTTGAGCACACCCGCTTCTGGGAGGCTGCCTTAGCAAGACTGGTAATATGGTCCTTCCAAATGAGAGCAGAAGAAAAAGAGACACCAAGAATATTGAGAGAAGATGAAGGGTTGATTTTTGTATTGTTGAAGAATAAGGGATAGTCCGCTGGGAGATCCTGACGGGTAGATAGATGGAGAAATTGGGTTTTGGAATCATTAAAGTTAACAAGGTTTTCTCTGCCCCAATTGGAAATAGTATTTAGATCAGAATTTAAGAGTTCTATGGCTTCATTACGTTTGTCGTTGAGGGATTGCTGGCTGGGGCGTTCTGAAAAACTAATTGAGTAGTGTAAGGTTGAGTCGTCTGCGTATGAATGGATGGGAATTAAGGTACAGTTAAGGAGATAATTTATAAAAATTAGAAAGATAATAGGAGATAGGACAGAGCCCTGAGGAACACCGGAGTTCATAGGGTGAGGAAGTGAACAATGGCCGTCCACAACCGCAGCTATGGAACGGCCGGAAAGGAAATTAGAGACAAAGGCACAGATGGAGGGATAGAAACCGAAGGAGGGTAGTTTAGAAATTAAAGATTTATGCCAGACTCTATCGAAGGCTTTCGATATGTCTAGTGCAATAGAAAATGTCTCACCGAAGTCCCGAAAGGAGGATGACCAAAAGTTAGTAAGATATGAAAGAAGATCACCAGTAGAGCGACCCTTAACACCTTAAGAGCGGCCTATGCGGTTTATTTATATGTACCGCCCAGCGGGGTGTTTTTAGCCAAAATAGGGCTGTTTACGTGATCATTTTCATGCCTAAATAAGACCCAGAACGTAAAACAAGTATCTATCCCTGAAAGGGCATAAACAGAGCTTTCGAATGACACCATAACGATCCTTTTATGATGGCTAGTTTTCTTGCAATAACCGTGCAACGCGAGTGCAAAAAGCATGTAATTAGGCACTTTCCCCATACAATTCCGTATATAGCGAGTGAGAGAGGGAGGAGGGAGGTGAGATTCGTGTCAGTAGGTTCGCCGCGGTGGTCTGGAGCAGTCATACGCTCGCTACTCTCCTGCCACCACTTGTCTCTCTCTCTCAGCAACATTAAGTGCTGAAATTGCCACTCGACCTATGTCGAGCGCCGCCACATAGTCCAGCTTTATTTAACTCGACTTATGTTGCTCGCCGACAGTTAGGGGTTAAGGAAGCCATACTGGCGATCTGAGAGCAGATTATGAGAAGAGAAATGCTTAAGAAATTTGGAAGCAAGAATAGTTTCAAAAACTTTAGAAAGACAAGAGATAAGAGCAATTGGACGATAGTTGGAGGGTTGAGAGCGGTCACCCTTCTTTGGGACAGGTTGAATGTGAGCAAACTTCCAGCATGAAGGGAAGACGTTAGAGGATAGACAGAGACGAAAGAGTTTGCCTAGGCAGGGAGTCAGCACGGAAGCACAGTTTTTGAGAACAACAGGAGGAACACCGTCCGGACCGTATGCCTTATTAGTGTTAAGCCCAGAGAGGGTAGAAAGTACATCTTTAGAAGAGATTAGGATATTAGGCATAAGTAAGAGAGAGGAGGGCGGAGAGGGAGGAATAGCACCGGAATCATCCAAGGTGGAGTTTCTAGCAAAAGTTTGAGTGAAGAGTTTAGCTTTGTCAGAGGAAGAAGTGATGGTTGTGCCATCAGAGTGGGAAAGGGGAGGGAACGACGAGGAAGAGAAATTGTTGGAGAGGTTTTTGGCTAGATGCCAGAAAGCTTGGGAAGAGCTAGAGTTGGATAGTTCAGTGCATTTATTATTGATGAAAGAGTGTTTGGCAAGTCGAAGAACAGATTTGGCTTGATTCCGGGCAGAAACATATGAAGAATGAGAGTCTTGAGTTTTAAGGCGTCGGTACCGTTTGAATGCTTCCTCCTTATTGCGGACAGCAGTAGAACAGGCGTGAGTAAACCAAGATTTTTTAGCATTAGTCTGAGAGAAAGAGAATGGAATGTATGCTTCCATGCCCGATAGGATTACCTCGGTAATGCGTTCAGCACTCTCCGAGGGTCCTCGGCCATGGAAGCAGAAATCATTCCATGGGAAATCAAAGAAGTACTGCCGAAGAGCCTCCCAGTCGGCAGCGCCAAAGTGCCACAAGCGCCGCCGGCTAGGAGGATCGGGTGGCTGTACTGGAGAGATAGGACAGGTGACAGAGATAAGTTTATGGTCGGAGGAGCCCAAAGGAGAGAAAAGATCGACAGTATAAGAAGAAGGGTTAGAAGTTAGAAACAGATCAAGAATGTTGGGCCGATCTCCGATGCGATCCGGGATACGGGTGGGTTGCTGAACTAACTGCTCTAGGTCATTTAGGATAGAAAAGACGTAGGCTTGTTCACCAGGTGGATCAGTAGTGTGAGAGGAGAGCCATTGGCGGTGGTGAACGTTGAAATCTCCTAAGATGGAGATTTCTGAGAAAGGAGAAATGGATAGAATGTGTTCCACTGTAGAGTTTAGATAGTCAAAGAATTTAGGAAAGTTGGTAGAGTTAGGGGAAAGATAGACAGCACAGAAATATTTAGTAAGAGAATGACAGGAAAGTTTGAGCCATAAAGTTGAGAATTCAGAGGAGTCGAAATCGGGAACACGAGAGCAAGTGAGTTTGTTGTGCACATATGCACAACATCCGCCTTTGGCTTTGAAACTAGGATAGAGAAAGTAGGAGGATACAGAGAAGGGGTTGCTGGATGTTGCTACAGACACCTGGGTTTCGGTGAGGAAGAGAAGATCAGGTTTGTAGGAGGAGAGATGGTGCTCAACAGAGTGAAAGTTAGAGGAAAGTCCGCGAATGTTGCAGAAATTAATAGAAAGAGTAACAGGCCGAGGTCCAGGTAATTGTGTGGGGTCGTCAGGGGATGGTCGGTCGGGTGAGGGGGCATTTTTGGTCCCCCCCCCCTGGGGACTCCGAGGCTGGGCTAAAATTCATCATTTTGTGTTTTTTTAATTTTGGTGTGGAGGAATGAAGTGTGGTGTGCATGTTTAGTGTAGTGAAGTGGATAGGAGGAGGAGGTGTTTGTGAGAGCTAGCTGGATTGCTCTCAGTGTAAATGAGGCACAAAGAAAATCAGTAAGAGAGGCCAAGCAAATGAAACAGGAGTTCCAGCGACTCTTTATCACATGCCTATAACCTCACCTGGGTCTAGCCCTGATCGATTGGTGCCTACAATCTCCCCACCAATATATATATATATATATATATATATATATATCCATCACTTAACTAGACAGTTTTGGCTCACTTTCTTTTAAGGATTGAGGTTACTGGCAACTACTTATTCCTACTGTTAGTCCTACTTAATTACCTTGTCTACATGAATTTATCTAATACATATTTCAGACAGCTCATATATAAAAACAGATACCACTATGAACTGAAATGTGATCTACAGTAAAGTGGCAATCTTAACACATTAATTACGATGGCGTTATATTTAATATATTCTAGATAATAATAGACATCATATTTTGTTCTTCCTAAGGTGAATAAAATAATGAAATGATAACCAACATAATATTCAAGAGGGTGTTATCCTTCTTACTAACATGACGGTCTCGAAGCACAAGCACTAAAACCGTTTAGTAGTTAAATTATCCTTGCTCCAAATTTATCATTGAGAAAATCAATAATATAAAACCTACACGTTTACGTGTGTCGGTGTTAAAAGACACAGAATGTTGGATTGTATACTCTAGGACTGCAGATATATCTATACTGTAAACTATTGTCTATCCATTACTCTAGGACTGCAGATATATCTATACTGTAAACTATTGTCTATCCATTACTCTAGGACTGCAGATATATCTATACTGTAAACTATTGTCTATCCATTACTCTAGGACTGCAGATATATCTATACTGTAAACTATTGTCTATCCATTACTCTAGGACTGCAGATATATCTATACTGTAAACTATTGTCTATCCATTACTCTAGGACTGCAGATATATCTATACTGTAAACTATTGTCTATCCATTACTCTAGGACTGCAGATATATCTATACTGTAAACTATTGTCTATCCATTACTCTAGGACTGCAGATATATCTATACTGTAAACTATTGTCTATCATTACTCTAGGACTGCAGATATATCTATACTGTAAACTATTGTCTATCCATTACTCTAGGACTGCAGATATATCTATACTGTAAACTATTGTCTATCCATTACTCTAGGACTGCAGATATATCTATACTGTAAACTATTGTCTATCCATTACTCTAGGACTGCAGATATATCTATACTGTAAACTATTGTCTATCCATTACTCTAGGACTGCAGATATATCTATACTGTAAACTATTGTCTATCCATTACTCTAGGACTGCAGATATATCTATACTGTAAACTATTGTCTATCCATTACTCTAGGACTGCAGATATATCTATACTGTAAACTATTGTCTATCCATTACTCTAGGACTGCAGATATATCTATACTGTAAACTATTGTCTATCCATTACTCTAGGACTGCAGATATATCTATACTGTAAACTATTGTCTATCCATTACTCTAGGACTGCAGATATATCTATACTGTAAACTATTGTCTATCCATTACTCTAGGACTGCAGATATATCTATACTGTAAACTATTGTCTATCCATTACTCTAGGACTGCAGATATATCTATACTGTAAACTATTGTCTATCCATTACTCTAGGACTGCAGATATATCTATACTGTAAACTATTGTCTATCCATTACTCTAGGACCGCAGATATATCTATACTGTAAACTATTGTCTATCCATTACTCTAGGACCGCAGACATATCTATACTGTAAACTATTGTCTATCCATTACTCTAGGACTGCAGATATATCTATACTGTAAACTATTGTCTATCCATTACTCTAGGACTGCAGATATATCTATACTGTAAACTATTGTCTATCCATTACTCTAGGACCGCAGACATATCTATACTGTAAACTATTGTCTATCCATTACTCTAGGACCGCAGATATATCTATACTGTAAACTATTATGTCTACCATTACTCTAGGACTGCAGATATATCTATACTGTAAACTATTGTCTATCCATTACTCTAGGACTGCAGATATATCTATACTGTAAACTATTGTCTATCCATTACTCTAGGACTGCAGATATATCTATACTGTAAACTATTGTCTATCCATTACTCTAGGACTCCAGCCATATCTATACTGTAAACTATTGTCTATCCATTACTCTAGGACTGCAGATATATCTATACTGTAAACTATTGTCTATCCATTACTCTAGGACTGCAGATATATCTATACTGTAAACTATTGTCTATCCATTACTCTAGGACCGCAGATATATCTATACTGTAAACTATTATGTCTACCATTACTCTAGGACTGCAGATATATCTATACTGTAAACTATTGTCTATCCATTACTCTAGGACCGCAGATATATCTGTACTGTAAACTATTGTCTATCCATTACTCTAGGACTGCAGACATATCTATACTGTAAACTATTGTCTATCCATTACTCTAGGACTGCAGATATATCTATACTGTAAACTATTGTCTATCCATTACTCTAGGACTGCAGATATATCTATACTGTAAACTATTGTCTATCCATTACTCTAGGACTGCAGATATATCTATACTGTAAACTATTGTCTATCCATTACTCTAGGACTGCAGATATATCTATACTGTAAACTATTGTCTATCCATTACTCTAGGACTGCAGATATATCTATACTGTAAACTATTGTCTATCCATTACTCTAGGACCGCAGATATATCTATACTGTAAACTATTGTCTATCCATTACTCTAGGACTGCAGATATCTATACTGTAAACTATTGTCTATCCATTACTCTAGGACCGCAGATATATCTATACTGTAAACTATTGTCTATCCATTACTCTAGGACCGCAGATATATCTATACTGTAAACTATTGTCTATCCATTACTCTAGGACCGCAGACATATATCTATACTGTAAACTATTGTCTATCCATTACTCTAGGACCGCAGATATATCTATACTGTAAACTATTGTCTATCCATTACTCTAGGACTGCAGATATATCTATACTGTAAACTATTGTCTATCCATTACTCTAGGACTGCAGATATATCTATACTGTAAACTATTGTCTATCCATTACTCTAGGACTGCAGATATATCTATACTGTAAACTATTGTCTATCCATTACTCTAGGACTGCAGATATATCTATACTGTAAACTATTGTCTATCCATTACTCTAGGACTGCAGATATATCTATACTGTAAACTATTGTCTATCCATTACTCTAGGACCTGCAGATATATCTATACTGTAAACTATTGTCTATCCATTACTCTAGGACTGCAGATATATCTATACTGTAAACTATTGTCTATCCATTACTCTAGGACTGCAGATATATCTATACTGTAAACTATTGTCTATCCATTACTCTAGGACCGCAGATATATCTATACTGTAAACTATTGTCTATCCATTACTCTAGGACTGCAGATATATCTATACTGTAAACTATTGTCTATCCATTACTCTAGGACTGCAGATATATCTATACTGTAAACTATTGTCTATCCATTACTCTAGGACCGCAGATATATCTATACTGTAAACTATTGTCTATCCATTACTCTAGGACCGCAGATATATCTATACTGTAAACTATTGTCTATCCATTACTCTAGGACTGCAGATATATCTATACTGTAAACTATTGTCTATCCATTACTCTAGGACTGCAGATATATCTATACTGTAAACTATTGTCTATCCATTACTCTAGGACTGCAGATATATCTATACTGTAAACTATTGTCTATCCATTACTCTAGGACTGCAGATATATCTATACTGTAAACTATTGTCTATCCATTACTCTAGGACTGCAGATATATCTACTGTAATCTATTGTCTATCCATTACTCTAGGACTGCAGATATATCTATACTGTAATCTATTGTCTATCCATTACTCTAGGACTGCAGATATATCTATACTGTAAACTATTGTCTATCCATTACTCTAGGACTGCAGATATATCTATACTGTAAACTATTGTCTATCCATTACTCTAGGACTGCAGATATATCTATACTGTAAACTATTGTCTATCCATTACTCTAGGACTGCAGATATATCTATACTGTAAACTATTGTCTATCCATTACTCTAGGACTGCAGATATATCTATACTGTAAACTATTGTCTATCCATTACTCTAGGACTGCAGATATATCTATACTGTAAACTATTGTCTATCCATTACTCTAGGACTGCAGATATATCTATACTGTAAACTATTGTCTATCCATTACTCTAGGACTGCAGATATATCTATACTGTAAACTATTGTCTATCCATTACTCTAGGACTGCAGATATATCTATACTGTAAACTATTGTCTATCCATTACTCTAGGACTGCAGATATATCTATACTGTAAACTATTGTCTATCCATTACTCTAGGACTGCAGATATATCTATACTGTAAACTATTGTCTATCCATTACTCTAGGACTGCAGATATATCTATACTGTAAACTATTGTCTATCCATTACTCTAGGACCGCAGATATATCTATACTGTAAACTATTGTCTATCCATTACTCTAGGACTGCAGATATATCTATACTGTAAACTATTGTCTATCCATTACTCTAGGACTGCAGATATATCTATACTGTAAACTATTGTCTATCCATTACTCTAGGACTGCAGATATATCTATACTGTAAACTATTGTCTATCCATTACTCTAGGACCGCAGATATATCTATACTGTAAACTATTGTCTATCCATTACTCTAGGACTGCAGATATATCTATACTGTAAACTATTGTCTATCCATTACTCTAGGACTGCAGATATATCTATACTGTAAACTATTGTCTATCCATTACTCTAGGACTGCAGATATATCTATACTGTAAACTATTGTCTATCCATTACTCTAGGACCGCAGATATATCTATACTGTAAACTATTGTCTATCCATTACTCTAGGACTGCAGATATATCTATACTGTAAACTATTGTCTATCCATTACTCTAGGACCGCAGATATATCTATACTGTAAACTATTGTCTATCCATTACTCTAGGACTGCAGATATATCTATACTGTAAACTATTGTCTATCCATTACTCTAGGACTGCAGATATATCTATACTGTAAACTATTGTCTATCCATTACTCTAGGACCGCAGATATATCTATACTGTAAATTATTGTCTATCCATTACTCTAGGACTGCAGATATATCTATACTGTAAACTATTGTCTATCCATTACTCTAGGACTGCAGATATATCTATACTGTAAACTATTGTCTATCCATTACTCTAGGACCGCAGATATATCTATACTGTAAACTATTGTCTATCCATTACTCTAGGACTGCAGATATATCTATACTGTAAACTATTGTCTATCCATTACTCTAGGACTGCAGATATATCTATACTGTAAACTATTGTCTATCCATTACTCTAGGACCGCAGATATATCTATACTGTAAACTATTGTCTATCCATTACTCTAGGACTGCAGATATATCTATACTGTAAACTATTGTCTATCCATTACTCTAGGACTGCAGATATATCTATACTGTAAACTATTGTCTATCCATTACTCTAGGACCGCAGATATATCTATACTGTAAACTATTGTCTATCCATTACTCTAGGACCGCAGATATATCTATACTGTAAACTATTGTCTATCCATTACTCTAGGACTGCAGATATATCTATACTGTAAACTATTGTCTATCCATTACTCTAGGACCGCAGATATATCTATACTGTAAACTATTGTCTATCCATTACTCTAGGACTGCAGATATATCTATACTGTAAACTATTGTCTATCCATTACTCTAGGACTGCAGATATATCTATACTGTAAACTATTGTCTATCCATTACTCTAGGACCGCAGATATATCTATACTGTAAACTATTGTCTATCCATTACTCTAGGACTGCAGATATATCTATACTGTAAACTATTGTCTATCCATTACTCTAGGACCGCAGATATCTATACTGTAAACTATTGTCTATCCATTACTCTAGGACTGCAGATATATCTATACTGTAAACTATTGTCTATCCATTACTCTAGGACCGCAGATATATCTATACTGTAAACTATTGTCTATTCATTACTCTAGGACTGCAGATATATCTATACTGTAAACTATTGTCTATCCATTACTCTAGGACCGCAGATATATCTATACTGTAAACTATTGTCTATCCATTACTCTAGGACTGCAGATATATATATACTGTAAACTATTGTCTATCCATTACTCTAGGACTGCAGATATATCTATACTGTAAACTATTGTCTATTCATTACTCTAGGACTGCAGATATATCTATACTGTAAACTATTGTCTATCCATTACTCTAGGACTGCAGATATATCTATACTGTAAACTATTGTCTATCCATTACTCTAGGTCCGCAGATATATCTATACTGTAAACTATTGTCTATCCATTACTCTAGGACTGCAGATATATCTATACTGTAAACTATTGTCTATCCATTACTCTAGGACCGCAGATATATCTATACTGTAAACTATTGTCTATCCATTACTCTAGGACTGCAGATATATCTATACTGTAAACTATTGTCTATCCATTACTCTAGGACTGCAGATATATCTATGCTGTAAACTATTGTCTATCCATTACTCTAGGACCGCAGATATATCTATACTGTAAATTATTGTCTATCCATTACTCTAGGACCGCAGATATATCTATACTGTAAACTATTGTCTATCCATTACTCTAGGACCGCAGATATATCTATACTGTAAACTATTATGTCTATCCCTTACTCTAGGACTGCAGATATATCTGTACTGTAAACTATTGTCTATCCATTACTCTAGGACCGCAGACATATCTATACTGTAAACTATTGTCTATCCATTATGACGAGTCAAAACACTGTCACTTCTACACTATTTTAATGCAAGGAAGGATGAACCAAACTGTCTGTATATTTCCTCACCTATTTAATGTTCAACCCATGATAGAAATATCAGCTCAATTGCTCCTATTGAGAAATGACAGGTTAGGGGTCGACACATATATACTTTTACCATAATATATACACTATAAAAAGGATTGCAAACAACAAAAGACCGATTGTGGTCCTGACTAGGCTGCATGTTTTTAAGTAATAGAAGGAGTAGTCACATTATGTAGATGTGCATAGCTCAATTCTCTTCACTTATTCAGCTATGAAATTAACTAGTTAAGATTTGGATTGCATGAATTTATCTAATCGTAATTTGAAAAACAATTCGATCTCGCAATATATAATTTCTCGTGGCAGCTTATTCCAAACGTTTACGAAGCGATAGAAGAATATATGCTTAACTGGATCTGATTTGAGTCGTTTTACAACTATCTCGAAACCATTTCCCCTCGTGTAATTCGACAGGCCAACTGTGAAATATTGGTGAACATATAATGTGAAATATTGGTGAACATATAATGTAGATAACCATGGCCCTTCACGATTTGACTTACTTTATATATTTCAGTTAGATTTCAATATTCAGTTCATCATAAATGGTTTTGCTAGTGATTTGACATACTAATTTGATATTCACTAGCTCCATGACACATGGTTGTGAATAAAAAGTAAAATACTGAAAGTATGTTTCTACTGATTAAATCAGAGAAGGAACATAATTAAGGATATTTTGAAATCCTATTAATTCAGTCATCTTCATTAGGTCAAACAAGCAATTAATACACATTTCACTATTCCTATGAGACTTCTGATAATATACCATCCATCTCTAGCTCATTCTTGCACTATCAAAAACATCCTAGTTAAAAATAGTATATATTTTTATCTGTTATCCTTTCAAGTGATTATCACTATCACAATAATCAACAGATTGACCAATGTGGGTCACACATATATTTATTATAATAGTGTTTTCTAAATCATAGTTGTCATCCAATCTCTCATATTTTCTACTACCTTTCCGTAGTTTTCAAATTCGAAACCATAAATCATGATTGGCAGTTTGACGCTAAGCGCATATTATAAAGAATTAATCTCGCCCGCTTCAGAAATATTATATATTTATACACACTTCAAAATCCTATCACTACATGAGGTTTCCCTGAAAGAGATATTGCATTGGAAACAAGTCATTTGAAAATGATAGCAGTGTTTCCTAAGCAGACACAAAATAGTATTGATATTAGGATGTGCGGCAATGTACAGTATACTGTATATATATATATATATATATATATATATATATATATATATATATATATATATATATATATATATATATATATATATATATATATATATATATATATATATATATATATATATATATATATATATATATATACAGTATATATATATTTATATATTTAATATGAATTATATGTATGATGAAGTCCATGGACACTGAGTTGTGATGGGTCCGAGAAATGAAAGCGTCACACATTAAATAAAGTCTACGGAACATAATTGTTTCATTTCAAGATTTGATGTGCCATTCCCGCCATTGTTGGAACAATGATCAGACATTATAACCCTCTGAGTAATAAATGCCTATTATAACCAGATTATTAATCATGTAATAACTGAACACACCAAAAAATACTTTATTTTATTGAAAGCAAAATACTATACAAAGACCAAGAACCAAACAAATATTGACATATATTACTTCAAGATTAAAACTAAATTGTTTGGTATACAGTATTTTACTGCGCTAGGTAGGACATTTCTTAAAACAAATTAATATTGTATTATGGGTTATATCAAAGACATCCAATTCTGCGTTGTTACATAAATTAGAAATACAAACTTCCTGCTGAATTGAGTACTTTTATAGTTCTTTCTGTATAATTATCAAAGGTATGAAAAGCAACAAACGCCCTCGTTTTCTCTTTCTCTCTCTCTCTCTCTCTCTCTCTCTCTCTCTCTCTCTCTCTCTCTTTCTCTCTCTCTCTCTCTCTCTCTCTCTCTCTCTCTCTCTCACACACACACAGATTACATTTGTTTACTTCCCGTTATCGCATTTTTTACCTAAATTACGTTTATATGGTTGGCAAGATTCGGGTTAGCATATCTATGAACGGCGATAGATCAAAATAGTATTTATCCTTCACCATTGAAATGATGGATTTATGCTTGTTTTATTCAGTCAAAGGGAACTCTCTGTGGCAGATATCAATTTAGCTTCCAAATTTCAGCTCAGAATTTCAGATAACGTATTTGAAGTTAAGTAATAGATTATGGCTCGCGAGTTGTGATCAATGGGGTTTCATCTGATTGGCTTTATCACTTCTAGATCTGTGTTTGGCCCAGTGTTCTTAATCGTAATTAAATATAAATTTAAGGTGGTATGTTATGTGAAATATATATAAATTTAAGGTGGTATGTTATGTGAAATATATAACTTTGTAGATTACATTACACTTTCATAACATGTGAGCAATCCTGATGGGACTGAGTTGAGTATGAAAAAAGTAGAATGTGATTCGCATCAAGAAAGCAGATCTTAAGTCGGCCTATATACTATTGGAAGGAAACAAAAACAAATTTTTGATAAGAATTTGGTGTCACTAATCTCCTCAGTCCGTGTGATGTTCTTTCATCTTATTCTGTTTATCATTAGACTATTTTTCTCATCTTATGTAGGACTTTTGCTAAGAAAGAAGGTAAACGCTATCTCAATTAACTCTTTTACACGCACTGGTTCTTCACAAACTAATGAAAATAGTCAAAGGAAAGCTGATTATAATTAAAAAGACGTTACACCTACTGAGGGAGTTTGAACAATGGCTGGATAAAACGATTAAGAGCTAGGCATTCCGTACGTGAAGTAACGTATTCAAATATCCCAAGGCTTCTTATATTAGTAAGTATTACTAATGAGAAAATGGTTTACGGATACATTGGTTTGCTTTGTCTGTTTTAGTAAAAAAAAATAGAAAATCACATGTCTATGAATAAATTGAAACATTACCAAGCTCTGAGAAAGATACAGATAAGCAAAATACATCTTTGATATTACGGACATTTATTGCTATCACAAAATCATACGAAATTGAGAGGCTAGCTGGTGCTTTAGGGAAACGAGCTACGTATTAAATTAGCCGTGTTTTTTTTAATCAGGCAAAAATAGCACAGGCTTGATATGTGGTCCTACCAGTGGTTGCGCCTCTTCATGTCACTTGTGCATGTCCATGTCTCCTAACCATGTAACAAAACAATTACATCTATTATTTCGCTAGTCTTCATATCCACTATAATAATATCACCATATACTGTACATATACTGTATATATATATATATATTGTAACATCCGAAAAGTACCGGATGTGTGACCAGACACCAACCTGTTGAACGTGACTGCACAACTACAACTGCAAGAAACGATCCCTCTTTCTTTCTTACGTGGCGAGAGAGAGAGAGAGAGAGAGAGAGAGAGAGAGAGACAGCGCCCATGCTGGTTCTCCCTCCTTCCTTAACCCGTAAACAGAGGCAAATCTCATAAGAGGTTTTACTGGGCGACGGCGGCAAAGCTCTTAAGAGGGCGGTTTTTAAACACGCACCAAAACCGCGGGCTTTAACCCAGGCGGCTGAAAATTGGTGCGTGAGTAGTACTACATGGCACCTCTCACCACCACCCCGACACACACCACAGTCTCGCGCGTACAGTCAGATACCGATTTTTTACCATGGAGCCTACACGTCCCTCTCCCGCGCGCCCTTCTGACACGACCGGGCCTCCTTCAGGTGGTGTCAGTGCCCATGGAAGGCGGAGAGTGGCTGCCCCAAAGGCCTTCTACCTCTACGACTACAGTAGTGACTCGGAAGAAGATGTTCGTGCCCCCCAAAAGGCACGTAAGGCACGTAAAAGTGGTACGGTACGTGCCCAAAGATCACTGGCCTTTCCTGATGTCAGTGCACCTTCTACTGCTACCAGTACCACCTCTATCACCCACGCCGCCTCTACAGGAGGGCCTTCTGCATCGGGAGGAGGCCGCCCTAGGGACGCAGGACCTGCGGGGGCGACTGGACAGAAAGGGAAAGGGAAGAGGGTGGGCAAGAAAAGCAAGCCTGCGTCTACCACCATTGTGCCACCACTGGCCGCCCCTGCCCATGCCCCTGCCCCTGCAGCCGCCGCCGCCTCTGCAACTGCCCCTGCCACTGCCCCTGCCGCCGCACGGAGAAAAGGGACGGGGGTGGGCAAGAAAAGCAAGCCTGCCTCTACCACCATTGTGCCACCACTGGCCGCCCCTGCCCATGGCCCTGCCCCTGTCCCTGCCCCTGCAGCCGCCGCCGCCTCTGCAACTGCCCCTGCCACTGCCCCTGCCGCCGCACGGAGAAAAGGGACGGCGGTGGGCAAGAAAAGCAAGCCTGCCTCTACCACCATTGTGCCACCACGGGCCGCACCTGCCCCTGTCCCTGCCCCTGCAGCCGCCGCCGCCTCTGCCACTGCCCCTGTCCCTGTCCTGCAGCCGCCGCCGCCCCTGCCACTGCCCCTGCTCCTGCCCCTGCCGCCGCAGGGACAAAAAGGAAGGTGAAGGGGAAGAAAACACCGCCTGCCTCTACCCCCATCGTGCCACCACAGGCCGCCCCTGCCACCGCCCCTGCAGCCGCCGCCGCCACAGCTGGCCCTTCCACCTCTGCTGGCCGTTCCATCCCTGTCCACAGGACGCCTATGAGAGTACAGCAGAGGAATCCCCTGACGCCCTCGAAATATGCCCCCCTGCTATTCGGTGCCGTAGGGGACAGTAGTGATGGGGATTTTGACGGCGATGAGAGGGATTTGGGCGTCGTGGACACTGATAGTGAGTCAGAGGCCGAGGTTTGGAACGAGGAAGGGCGTTCGTCATCTGAGGAGGACGACGACGAAATCCTTTATCGCGACCACGACAGTGACATATCCGAAGGTGGCGCTGACGATGATGATGACGACAACTTGCCCATGCGTGTTGTCAATGTTCATGCGTTTGCATGGTCAGATGGGGCCGATTTTATACCTGACTTGCACCAGTTTGATGAAAATCAATCTGGTTCAACAGCAGATTGGCCCTGTGATGACAATGCAAGCGAGATGGATTTCTTCTTGGCATTCTTTGACTTGGAGATTATGATGTTCATTGTGGCCCGAACCAACGCCTACTTCAGGTGGGTGTGGGACAGGATGCACATGATATCTCCAAGGTCTAGAATACGAGCCTGGGTGGATACTACTACCAAAGAATTCATGACGTTCTTTGCCCTGTTGCTGCTCATGCCTCTTTGCAAGAAGAATGTGCTGCAACATTACTGGAAGCACGACCCACTCATCGCCACACCAATTTTCAACAAGTACATGACCCGTGACAGATTTTCATTGCTGCTGAGATTCATTCACTTCTCAGACAATGACAATCCTAACAGGGCTGACAGAATCTGGAAAATTTGTGATGTTTTCACCATGTTGATGGCGAGGTACAAGAAAAACTTCACCCCTTTCCACAACTTGGTGATTGATGAGTCGCTCGTGCTCTTCAAAGGTCGTCTTGTTTTTAAGCAGTATATCCCCTTGAAGAGGCACAGGTTTGGGATCAAGTTGTTCGTCTTGTGTGACTGTGAGACCGGCCTAGTACTTGACATGATCGTCTATACTGGAACTGATATAGACGTGCCAAAAGTCACTGCCAATGACCCCTTGGGCTTGTCTGGGGCCATCGTGAAGAAAATGATGGACCCATACATGGGCAAGGGGTACACATTGTACGCCGACAATTGGTATACTTCTCCTGCTCTCTGCCAGTATCTACATGACAACCAAATGGGGTCATGTGGGACTGTCAGAAGGACAAGAAAGTTCATGCCGAAATCCATCATCCAGTGACATACCCTCGGAGGACGACCTTGTTCCGGAACACCGGGAGAGAAGCGCACGAAGAAGGCGACGAAGGGGACGAGGGAAATACAAGATGATGGAGAAGTCTGGCAAAGTGTTGGCCATCAAGTGGAAGGACAGACGTGATGTTCACCTGCTGTCAACTGTCCACACAGGCGCCCAGGTCGACTGAGGCAAAATCCACTACCGGACCAAGAAATCAATTGACAAGCCTGACATGGTGGTGGATTACACCAAGAATATGCGCCTTGTGGACAAGTCTGACTGCCAACTCGCAGGCGTTGAGTGTCTGAGAAAGACAGTCAAGTGGTACCACAAGCTCTTCCATCATCTTGTGGACATCACCATGCTCAACGCCTACAATATGTGGCTGGTAAAAAGGGAAATGGCCCCGAACAAGAAGCTCAAGTTCCGGGAGTTTGTGTACAATGTGTCGTACCAACTCCTGGAGAAGTTCGGGGAGCCCACTAAAACTAAAGTGGGTTGGCGTGGTGCCCATGCCCCCGACCGTATACAGGTAGCACTGTCACGGCATTACCCAGTCCACACCGAGTTTGTTGGCAGTCGGCGAAAGCAGCTGCTGTGCTATGTCTGCTCCAACACCACCAGGAGGCCCAGGACAAAGCCCAGGGTCACCACCATGTGCCAGGAGTGCAAGGTCCCCCTTTGCCTCGGCGACTGCTACAGGGACTACCACACCCTGAAGCATTTCTGAGTGTCGCCGCCCTGCCCTTGACTCGTGCCCTACCTCACCTGACCTGACCTGACCTGACCTACCTAACCGCGCGCTTATGTCACTCTCACTCATGATCTTCCTAAATTACTTTCTCATGCTCTCTTTAGCTAACTCTTTCCTAAGTCACTCTCGCTCAAGATATCTTTCCTAAATCACTCTCACTTTTATGATCTATTCCCTAAGTCACTCTCACTCATGATCTTCCTAAATCACTCTCTCATGCTCTCTTTAGCTAACTCTTTCCTAAGTCACTCTCGCTCAAGATATCTTTCGTAAGTCACTCTCACTTTTATGATCTATTCCCTAAGTCCCTCTCACACATGATCTCTTTACTGTGATACCAATTGCATTGTATATATATATTTGGTAATTATATTTGTTATGTTCACTAGTTATTTGTAATGTTTTCACTCACTACCTCAAGATAAATCTCCTGTGATAGTAATGTGCCCATATATACTTGTATGTAATATCAATAATAAATAATAATATTTTGCAAACTATGTTCCTATGTATGTATTTCCTATTTTATAATATAAAACAAAACAAAAATAAATAAATAAATAAATAAATAAATAAAAAAAGACAAAAAAGAAAATACAAACTCATGTAATTGTATTCTTGCAATATGAATTATTTTATGAATATTTCATATTGCTTGAATACAATTACATGAGTTTGTAAAACAAAAAATTTGCCAAAATTGTTCTAAACATCACAAAAGTCTCTCCATAACCCCTTACTGGACTCGAACCCACTGCCCTGACATTCCTCCCCATTGCCTCTCCATGACCTTACCAACTGGGCCACCGCGGCTCATAGTAAAGTAAAGGCAAAAATTGGTCTGTAGATTCGACCCGTCACCCGCGACCAAAAAAAAAAGTAATACATCGATATACTATTGTATATCGATGAATATTTTGTTCACTACCTGGGAGATAACATAGTGTCCCTATAAAAATATATTTATTGAAATATCAAAAGGACCGTCACATAATATTACGTGCATATACTCGTAGATCAATGAAATTATCTGTCATTTACACAAAGTGACATGTAAATTACCACTCTACAATATAGTTATATTATAAATATATGAATTTCTACAATAGGTCGGTGTTTGTGTCGAAAGGGCCAAGCACTTTATCTTGTGTAAACCGATACCAGTCTATTTCGGGCATACTGTTTATTGAGGCAAACCCCCTAAATTTGTAGTCTTCACTCCCCCCTCCCACAAACCTACACTGATTTCGTTCTATTTATACTGTCTACGGCCAAATAATGGGTGTCCACTCTTCACAAGGGACTACTGCAGTGTCTGCATGCTATATGAAAGCATGACAGTGATCAATACGTACACTATATAGCAATTTCTTCCATCAACCCGTCTCCCTCCCTCCTCCACCTACCCCTGTATCACACCCCCAACACCCCACACGTGCATCTCTTTACCCTCGGGCGACTGTCATATGATCCCTCCCTCCCTACATTCCCTCTCTTGGTCACGTATACTTTCAGCCTATATATCGTATATATTGTGTATGTGCGTCTTATTTCTTGCTATATGACATGTAGATAGATCGCCTATATACGTACATGTACATTATATATCATGAACATGCCCACAGTACGATATATAAGCGATATTTAGCTCATCCCACCCCGACCCTCCACCTTCCCTCCCACTCCCTCACCCCTGCTGCACCCGAAACCAGAATATATTCGCGCGTAAATAATCGACAATCGATGACAATTTATCACTCCTTTCCTCCCTCCGCCATTCGCTCCCTTTCCACCCCGTTTCACTTGTATAATTTCGCCTATATCTTGCATATATTGTGTATGTGCGCCTTATTTCTTGCTATATGACATGTAGATAGGTCGCCTATATACGTACATGTACATTATATATCATGAACATGCCCACAGTACGATATATAAGCGATATTTAGCTCATCCCACCCCCACCCTCCACCTTCCCTCCCACCCCCTCTCCCCTGCTGCACCCTAAACCAGAATATATACGCGCGTAAATATCGACAATCGATGACAATTATCCCCCTTTCCTCCCTCCTCCCTCCTCTCACTTTCAATCACGTATCACACGTATAATTTCGCCTATATATCGCATATATTGTGTATGTGCGCCTTATTTCTTGCTATATTATATGCAAATGGGTGCCCTACATACGTACATGTACATTATATAACATGAAAGTGCTCACAATACGTTATATAAGCCATAATACGGCCAACCCACCCTCCCCTACCCTTGGTTCTACCCCCCGTACGCCAGAATATACGCGCGGGTAAATCTCGCTGCTCGATGTTTTTCTCGCCGCGTGATGCCGGTCGCGCCACATTTTCCAACTACGGGACGCCCCCCCGCCCCCCACATTTTTTGGTGGTAAATATATATATGGCCGGGTGCGTTTGAACATTTCCTACACGCTGAGGTAGTTTTCGTCGCGATTTGGAATAGTCGCCCAAATGGTCATATGCTCGCCCCGGGGCATCGAGTTCATTACCCCCCTCTTGCCGTTCCCGGGTTAATAATAATAATAATAATAATAATAATAATAATAATAATAATAATAATATTTATTCAGTTAGCATTTTACAATGTTGGTACCACATAATATGTTGTTACAAATATGACATGTACCAGCTTTGCATAATTCCAACTAAGGATAGCCCAATAAGGCCGTTAGGCGTATTTCCATTGGGGTCTTTGTGGGATTAGGTTAGCTGGGAAAAAGGGGAGGATAAAAAAAGTAGATATTTTAGAGAAAGTATTTCTAGGGGGATATATTAAGATACCTTACATTCTATAGTTGGACTGGTCAAAATATTTCAGTAATCATTTCAGTTTGTTTTGCCTATCTCTTATGTCGTATTTAGTAGTAGACATAAGCTTGGTGCTCCCTTCTTGAAGCTGTCCGGTTCAGGTGCTCAATCAAGCTACGTCTGAAGGAATACAGTGTTTTCTTTTCACGGACTGACTGTGGTAGGTTGTTCCAGTCTTTGATGGCAGTGAAGAAGAATGTTAGCTTACCCTGTCCTTGGATTCTCGGGACCGTAAAATTATACATCCTATTCCTTGTATTGTGTCCAATCCTCTCATTTGCTTTAACAAAATTACTCTTTAAATACTCTGGAGCCCTATCATAAAATATCTTGAAGGCATTTATTAGTCTGATATGTTTAGACCTGTCAGAGACATTGCAGCAAAAGAGAGTCAAAAGATGGAGGGAGTACTTTAACGAATTGCTAAATGTAAGGAATGAAGCACCAGCAAACATAGTTGGATGGGATATTGGAGGAAGAAGAAGAGAAATGGGGGAGGAGGAGGTGGGGATCAGGAGGTCAGAAGTGTGTGAATCCATGAATAAAGTGAAGATGGGGAAAGCATCAGGAATAGATGGAGTGTGTGGGGAAATGCTGAGGTATGGCGGTGAGATAGTGATCGAATGGGTATGGAAAATGTGTAAACTAGCATGGGAGAAGGGGAGTGCACCTGATGACTGGAAGACAGGCATAATAGTCCCCCTGTATAAAGGTAAAGGGGAAAGAGGAGTGCGTAGTAACCACCGAGGAATGTGCCTTCTAAGCGTAGTAGGGAAGGTGTACAGTAGGGTAGTGATTGAGAGACTTTTCACCAACGCTGCACCATCAATGATGATGGTGTCGGCGTCTGGCTCTGCCTCAGGGGTTGTAACTTGGCTCTGAAGAATGGTAGTGAGGTGCGATTTCTGACAGGTGTGGAGCTTTCCACCATCACTGAGGGCAGCAGGATGTGACTGGTTCTCATGACGGAAGAACTCCTTCAAGTCACACTCTCTGCTGTGGCATGATATGAACAGCTTGGAGAACAGTTGACAGTCTTCCTTCAGCACTTTTTGCTTTGAAGAGTCAACAGAGGCTGGTACCTGTCGGAAAAAGTCAACCCTGTTCTTCTTGATTGGTTCATAGAAGGTGGATTCTTCTTCCCCTTCCAGTCCCTTCATAAACTCCTGGAAACGGACCTTGCCTTTCTCAAGGTGTGTGCCAATCAGCTCGGCGGCAGTGTGGTGAGCAATATCCTTTATATCAAGCGAAAGCAGGTCCCGACTCTCCTCCTGGAAAGGATTGCACATATCTGTCATGGCTTGTGAGAGCATTTCTACTTTCTCAAGGAACACTCTTTGTGCTCGGTCTGTCTCCTCATGGTGGCTGGTGTGTTCAGTACCCTCTTTGGTCCCACATGCTGCCTCATACTGTGCAACCAAGTGGCTGACTTGAGGACCAGCTATCATCCATCTTCTCAGTGCTGATGGGTCTTCAGTCACGCCGATCACACCCCCGTCTGCCTTGATGACAGCGTTGGCCTGCTCGTGAGCTTGGTCAATAGCCATTGCTGAGAACTGTTGGCTCGATTTGTGTACAACAAAGTTTCCACTCTGGAACTCCTGAGCCAGCTGAGGATGCTTCTGTTCCAGGGTCACCATGTCTCTGTAGTGGATCGGAAGCCACCGTGCATAGTTTACATTGTTGTTGGCAAAGAAGTACGGTATCAGCTCAGCCAGTGACTGACAGTACAGGAAGAAGTTGGCTTCCCTGAATGATCGGATCAACAAGAGGATCACCAGTTCCATTGACAGCACCATATACCAGAAATGAAACTGGGGACTTTGCAGTTTGCAATGCTCACACCAAGCTTCGAAGCTAGGCACCTCTTCGGGTTGTTCACCTGTCTCTTTCGAGTAGTCCGTGTGGGCTGCCTTCAGAAGCTTGTACAGACTGCATGCTGTTATCTGGTGCATCTGTTGTGTCCTAGTGATGCTCGAAGCTGTCAGAAATGAATCTGCTGTCCCAGGAGATGCTATCCCTGCCTCCAAGAGGGCTCCTGTCCAACCACTGTCCTGGAGTAGAGTTCCAATAGACTTCAGTGCCGCCATCTCAATATGCAAGCCTCCGAACATTATGACGAACTTGTCCTCACCGTAGATTTCAGGCCAGTGCCACTGGACCTGCTTGGCTACTGCATATATTGGCTGGTCAGCAGCAATGACTGGCACCTGACCGGGGTTCAGAAATGCCACTATCTCCTTGATCTTGTCCATCACATGCTTGACTGTAGCAACCGAGTGGGCCTGATCTCGCAGCAGAGGCAAAAGTGATGTAATGCTGACCTCAAATGGCTTTCCTCTCTTCTGTGAAGCATGGTGGGCTGACCAAGTCACATCCACTGGCCCATCTGTCACAGTGACCTTCTCCAGCCACTCATACTCCATTGCCAGTTGTGGCCTCAGCAGACTGGTGTCTGGGTGTGTCACACCACTCTGGGGAGGAGAGGGTTTCTTCTTGGTGAAGAAGGCGGGCCGGACATTGGTGAAGGAGTCTGGAAGTTCTGGAACTGTCTTCACTTTCTCCTCTCCAAACTTCAGCTGTCCCCGCTCTTCACCTTTGTCTTCTTTGGTTGGGTGCTGGAAAACAGAGACGCTGGTTCCATGGAAAGAAGTGGTCGCTGTCATTGCAGTGGGATTGTGGTCTATGTTGTCCATGGCTGATGTGGTGAACAGCCCTTTTCGCAGAACTGGTGGACAGACCACCCCATCCTTCACGTACTTGCTGACTGTTGCATCTCCCAGCTGTGCAGATATCTGTAGCACCCTGTCGTATGAAATGCTGATGCCATGCTCGTTAAACATTTCCACCAACTTTCTCTTTCTGGTCTTTGTGTAGACGGACATCCCCATGTAAACAGGGAATGGGGTCTCTCTGTCTTTGGAGTGTCTGTGAGTTGCTGCTCCTTCTTTGTACCTTGCATAGCAGTTGTACTGAAGCAGCTGAGCAATTGCTAGATCTGTCTTTGATGCGCCAAACCTCAGTTGAGATTTGATGTCCGCTCCGTGTTCCAGCATGGCCACAAACTGAAGAAGAGTGAGTGGAATGGCCTGCTCGATGCACCCCTCATGGAAGGTTCCATCAAATGTGGACTTGTGGTCCAGCATATGTCTTCGCAAGATGTTAGCTGCTTTGCCAAGGATAATAGCTTCACTATAATAGTCAGAGGCTTCTGACAAGGCAAAGCCCACATCTTTCTGGAAAGCCAGAAGAACATCCCTTCCCTGCTTGTGCACTTCCAACTCAGGTATTTCTGACAGCAGTTTTTCCTTCAGTCTTGTGGAGTTGACAGCAGGTGCATCAACACCCAGCTGTTCCAGGCGCTGGGCATACAGGTGAACTATGTCTGCAAGTCGGAAGACTGCAAGACCCTCGCCAGATCTGGTGGTCTCCACTAGATATGTGACTAGCTCTGAGAATGTCTTCGGGTGCACGTTCCTGTTCCAGTCTCTTGGTGGCTCTGAGGTACGTCCTCTCTCTATTGTACAGGTCTGTCAAGCATGCAAAATGGTATTTGAGCTCCTGTGCAATAGCATCTCCACCGCTGAGTCTTGCAAGAAGTTTTCCGTCATTTAAAGTTTGGGCACATTCATTAACTCTGTTATTGAGGTTCATCGTCATAACTTGTCTGAGTTCAGAGGATGGGGCTTCTTTGTCACATATGAAACACCTTTGGCCTTCAAGGCTGGTTCTACGCAGCTTGGTCTGGCATTCTACTGGCTGAGCACTCTCTGCTCTTCTTTTTCTGGCTCTCTCCAGTTTCGTGTTGTTGAACATAAGGCGACAACTTTGGCGATACTGCGCCTTGTTCCTCCTCAGAGTTTCTTCAATGCCACCACCATCATCAAGTCTGGCTGGATCCAGAACAATAGGCATCTCATTAATTGCGTGAAAGAGGGGAATAGTAGTCGCAATCATAGTGTAGCCATCATGTTCTTGTGGTTGTTGTGCATGTGGTGACTTGAGCTCTTCACTCTTCTTCTTCTGGCAAAGACAACACTTGCTCCAGTCAGTCCGGAATTTAGACGGTCCTGGATCTGTATTTGCCATCTTGGTGAATACAGTATGATAATTATCTGTAACACAGATATAATAGATAACAGATAATCACAGTATATAACAGATAATCACAGTATGATATAACACAGTATGTTATATGATAACAGATATAACAGATAATCACAGTATGATAATTATCTGTATTCAGTGAATCAAGGCCGAGGGATTATCCTTTTACCACCTTGATCACAATTATGCACAATAAGGTATGGGATACGACTAGGTTCGGGAATAAAAATATATGACCTACACCTAGCCCGATCGTTCATCCAATATAATTTAAGTCCAGTGCGATCTGTACACCATCCAGGTAACTACATGCAAAGCAATGTAAAGCCCCGTTACCCTTGGCTCGGCTCCCCCCGCGATGGCACACCCTGTCAATTCAGGCGCGGCTATCTAACTAAACATCTATGTTAAACTACATGTAATCTACAGTAGCTAACTGATGCGGGGCTTATTAGACAACATTTGGGACACTAAACTAATTATTTAGCTACACTAAACTAATTATTCAGCTGATACTGAACCCCATGCTGAGTTTCACAGCAGCGGTGCCACCAGTGTGCCCTGGCTGTGCGTTGACATCCGCTCTGTTGAACTACTACTCTACACCTTCCGCTGCAAGTCTCTCAACGTCCCCCCCCCCCCCCCCCACCGCATCGTGTCATGTCCAGTTTGGAAGCCATGTACAGGAAGATGCTACACATACTAAACCTCTAACACTACTACGATATACACTACCATGCATTTTAGCCGAGTCCGACGTAACATGAACCTCTAATTTAGCAGAATATTAGGATTCTGGGACTGATATTATGGTACAAGGAAGCTAGTGAGTAAGTCCATGGTTCCAAATTCGGATTCTACATAGTGAAAAATGTATGATTTGACACCAAGATCATTCAAATAGGACAAGTCTTTGCGATTTTATTGCGAAATGCAATATTTCTGTATATTCAATGGCGGCCATCTTGAAAAATGGCCACCATCTTGAAAAATGGCCGCCATCTTGAATTTTTAGGTGGCTAACGGGTTTTATCAAAAGAGCAATCCCCAAGGAGTATGTGTGCCAAATTTGGTGCTTGTTTCCGGAAATGAACGATTCTCCTGAAATTTGCAGTTATCTGCTCCACTATAGGAAGGGAAGAGGATTTGTAGATCAGATATTTGCCCTGAAATGTTTTGTGGAGAAATATCTGGAGAAGGGACATAAGTTGTATGCTGCCTTTATGGACTTGGAGAAGTCCTTTGACAGAGTTGATAGAGAAGGTATGTGGAGAGTACTGAGAATATACGGAGTAGATGGCATGTTGCTGAAATCATTGAAGAGCATGTATGATTAAGGTGCAAAGGCGCCAGTATGTGTGGAGAATGAGCAGAGCGAGTTCTTTGATCTGAATGTTGGGTTAAAGCAAGGGTGTGCGATGTCCCCATGGTTGTTCAATATATATATGGATGGAGTCATGAAAGAAATACAAGGAAGAGCAGTGGATGTTGGTGTACCTCTGATAAGGGAAGCTAACAAGTGGAAGTTGCCTGTACTCCTGTTTGCTGATGATACAGTTCTGATGAGTGATAGTGAATGGGAGTTGCAGGGGCTGGTAAATATGTTTGGAACAGTGTGTGAAAAACGGAATCTGAAGGTAAATGCGGGGAAGAGCAAGGTTATGGTCTTTGAAAGGGGTGCAGCCACAGAGTGTGAGGAGAGGTTGAACGGTCAGGAGGATGTCAGCTCATTTAAGTATTTGAGCAGTATGTTGAGTAAAGATGGGAGTATGGAGGAAGAAGTACGGGAGAGGGTGCAACAGGGGAAGATGGTTGTAGGAACGCTGAAAGCAGTAACAAGAAGTAGGGTGGTCAGCATGGAAGTAAAGAAGTCCTTGCATGACAGTGTGGTAATCCCGACATTGACTTACGGGAGCGAAGCATGGACGTTGGTGAAGAAACTCAAACCAAGAGTGAGAGGGGTGGAAATGAGTTACTTGAGAAGTGCATTCGGAGTTACATGGAGGGATAGACAGACGAATGAAGAAGTACAAGAAAGGAGTGGTGTGGATGAAGATGTGCTGGAAAGTGTGAAAAGGAACACATTGAGATGGTTCAGCCATGTGGATTGTGGAACGTATGGGAAGCGAGAGAATGACTATGAGAGTGTCCGAGACTGAGGTGGAAGGACAGAGAGGGAGAGGTAGACCGAGTGAGAGGTGGAAGGATAAAGTTAAGAAGTATATGAGTGAAGGCGGTGCTGGATGGGAGGAGGGGCATCGACTGACTGGGGACAGAGGCGCATGGGGCCGTTTCATTCGTGGCCACCCCTTTGGGGATCACGGCGTCCGGCAATATATAGATAGATATAGAATAATTATCTTAGAGAAAGGCTCTTTCACTACGGGAATGGGTTTAAGGGGGACTGGTCTTAAAATTTAATTTGGTCTTCCAGCCAGCTGACACTCCCTACAAGACTTACAGAATTTAGCTATGTCTTTTCTTAACCCTGGCCAAAAGAAATTATACAATACTCTATCACTGGTTTTGGTGCAACCTAAATAACCTCCCATGTTATCATTATTCCTTCAGACAAGATGGCACTACAACCTGATAACTTTCAGCCCAAATTTATGTTGATGGTAAATTAGCTGGATGATACTTCCTCATCAATACACCTTCATGTAGATAATAACAGCAACGGTGGTTGGCAAGCTCTTCTTTAGACACTACCTCATTATAGCACTTACTCAAGGAGTGATCTTGATGCTGATTCTAAACCAACTCGTCCCTCGTTACTGGAGGACTTTCTATTTTATCCTGGGACACACCTGTTGTAGGACTCACTGAACCTACCGTTTGAGTGAGAGAACAGTCAAACAAACCACCTATTGTCACGTTTCCCCCACACTTGCAGAAGAGTCATTTCCTGAAGTACCCTGGGTTGTGTCCTTAGTAGATGCTACAAATGCCATGCTTCGAGTAACTGCACACACATGGTTAAATTCATGATACTCTTCCTTCAGCTGTTTAGTGGGACTGTCAACAGAAGCGGTATCAATTACAGTTATATTAGGGAAGGCCTGACCACCAGCAATGTAATATCCTAATAGGAACAGAACACCAGCCACAGGTATCTTATCAGTCACAGTCACTGTAACAAAGCAAGTCATAAGATCGGATTCAAGGTAGATCCTAGCATAAGGACTCTTGATTGGCCCACCTACACTATCAAGTTTCACACTCTCACCAGTAAGACACTCCTCAACTTGTGGAAAAGACCTCATAAGCAGAAGACTGCCGGATGCAGCAGTGTCACACAAACTTTGTACTGGATATTCAATTCCACCTGGCACAAACCCAAAAGACATGAATGGCTCAAAACTCTTAATACTCTTGTGGATACCAAGATTACTGGTATACTTGTTCTCTCCACCTTGGAAGCTATCCTCACTATTGGTCCTATACATACATTCAACAACACTCTTACTAAGTTCTTCAGCATTAGTTTTCCTCTTTGATGATTTTTTTTGGCCACATGTCCAAAACCAGAACATTTGAAGCACTGAACATTACTCTTGATCAAACTTTCTTTATTAACTGATGACTTCCTACCAGTCTTACCAGAATTCTTACCAAGGCAACTATTCTCCGACTGCTTATCATTGATAGACTGCTTAGAGTTCCATTTACCGCCAACCCTGTTTACGGGTACCAGTGAACCACCTTTATGAGTCAGTATATAGTTTACCGCCAAGATGGCTGCCTTGTGAGTATCAGAGGGTTCTTTCTCTTCTAAGTAGAGTTTTACAGAAGGGGGCATTTGTCTCTTAAATTCTTCCAACAAGATTAGATCTCTTAACCCTTCAAAATCAGTTACATTACTAGCCTGCAACCATCTTGTGAACTGTCTTTGTTTGGCATATGAGTACTGAAGGTAAGTCACAGACTCAGTTTTTTCATGTTTCTGAATCTTAATCGATATGATTCTGGTACTCTCTCATATCCTTTCAAAAAGCTTTGCTTTACAAAATAATGTTCATAGTTAGTAATATCAGACAAGGAGTTGAACAGAGCTTGTGCTTTTCCTTTAAATGCGGATTGGGCTAACATTACTTTGCACTCTTTGGGCCAATTCATGCTATTAGACACTCTTTCGAGCTGAGAAAATAATTCATCGGGATCGGTCTCATGATACTCTGGTACCATCTTTAGACATTTGGTAAGATCAAAATTAGCCATACTAGGAGCAACTACTCGTCTACTTTCTAGTTCTAATTTTTGTATTTCATGAAGCCTTTCTTTATATCTTTCTTCTAACTTCTTTAGCTCTAATTGAAAAGCCCTTTCTCTTTCCTGTTGCTGTATCTCTAGTTCCATTTTTGTTATCATCATTTGTTCCAAAGTTACTTTTGAACACGGAGTAAAAACTTCACTACTTAGTAGATCGTCCTCCTCCAAACCCGTAATCACCCAATTCTTGCCTTCCGCCTTCCTTAACCCTTAATTAGCGGCTCACCACATAAGTCGAGTTAAATAAAGCTGGACTATGTGGCGGCGCTCGACATAGGTCGAGTGGCAATTTCAGCACGTAATGTTGCTGAGAGAGAGAGACAAGTGGTGGCAGGAGAGTAGCGAGCGTATGACTGCTCCAGACCACCGCGGCGAACATACTGACACGAATCCCAGCTCCCTCCTCCCTCTCTCACTCGCTATATAAGGAATTGTATCGGGAAAGTGGCTAATTACATGCTTTTTGCACTCGCGTTGCACGGTTATTGCAAGAAAACTAGCCATCATAAAAGGATCGTTATGGTGTCATTCGAAAGCTCTGTTTATGCCCTTTCAGGGATAGGTACTTGTTTTACGTTCTGGGTCTTATTTAGGCATGAAAATGATCACGTAAACAGCCCTATTTTGGCTAAAAACACCCCGCTGGGCGGTACATATAAATAAACCGCATAGGCCGCTCGTAAGGTGTTAAACTAGAGGAACATTCCATCTTATAGTGTTTAGCTAATGCAACCCAGGCATTTTTTCTCAGTTCTGTCTTCAGCAAATAATCCACTGTTGGCTTATCTATAAATTCTTGTACACTGCCCATCCTGAATAATACACAATTCAATCTAACAAACCCAAAAAGGAAGAAGTGGATGGTGTTAGTCCTTGCCTGACCACTAAATCGCAAGGATCCTGTCACGGTCGCCAGTAAAATCTATTACTTATCAGAAATCCATCATAATAGTAAAGATTTTAAGTTTTGAAAATCATAATGAAAAAAATAGGTATGCAATAACTAATAAATTTAAAGAATAAATAATCACAGAATTAAGGTAATTGATTAGCTCTTCAAATTGAAATAAATATTAAGGGAAGAAATTAATAGAACATAGTATTATTATTATAATGGGGACTAGCACAAAGCCATAAAAGACTATGTGGCACTAAAACGCATTTCTCTATAAGTGGAAACTAATTATATGGGGTTAAAACTAAAGAAGCGGGAGAAGATGGGTACGACTTGGGTACTGCATAAGCTGTGGGAAGGAGAAATTGGGGGAATAACTGAGGAGGTTGGCTAGTAAAGGAGAACGGTTAAGAAAATATAAGAAGGGGAAGGCTTGCCGAAAGGTATTGGAGAAACGGGGTCAATCTATCAAGATATGTTGGATGGCTACTGGAATCTGGCAGCAAGGGCAAAGTGTGGGGATATCACCCGACATAAAAAACCCATGTGTGAGTCTGGTGTGGCTGAGTTGTAGACGGACCAGGGCAGTCTCCCACTATCTATTATGATGAGAAAAAGACTGCCAGGAAATTATGGTGGGTTTGATAGCACAGAGTTTGTTGTTTGTCACGGAGGCTCACTCACTTTGCCATCGCTGGCGGAGGAGATAAGTAATGTGCGGGAAGTAGTCAGATGCAGGAACAGTGGGATTGGAGGTAATGGCAGAGCGAGCCAAAGAGTAAACCCACTCATTGACAGGTACTACAGCATGACTTAGGACCAAACAGATAGACAAGGACTTCAATTTAGTAGCTATGCGGAACAGCCATTCCTGAATCTCTAAAACTAAGGGGTTGGCAGTGGGAATAGACTGAATGTTCTGCAGAATGCTAAGGGAGTCACTAAAGATTATAAAGGTATGTAGGGGTGAACGAAAGATGGTACGTAGGGCAAGCAAAATAGCAAATAATTATCTTGTAAAGACACTAACACTCGATGAAATATGATACTGGAGGGTTCGGTCTCTGGGAACAACTGCAAAACCTGTACCAGCAGTGGTCTGGGATCCATCTGTATACACTGGAACAGTAGAAGAATTACTTTGCTTGTGGTCCATGAATTGAGTGTAGAACAACTGAGGGGGTGAATAGGTCTTGGAAGATGGGAGGACAGCAGTACAAAATATGGAAGGACGGAGGAGTAACCATAGTGGAAACTCTGACTGTCTAAAAGTTAGTATTGATGGAGTGGGGAAAGAAAGGGAGATGAGTAAGGTGGATACTCTGCAGGGAAATGAAGAGGTAGCTGAAGGAGGGAAAGAGGGGGTGTTCCCCCTGTTGTAATCAAAAACTGTTCTTCCGTGCTGACTCTCTGCCTAGGCAAACTCTTTCGACACTGTCTATCCTCTAATGTCTTTCCTTCATGCTGGAAGTTTTCTCTTATTCAACCTGTCCCAAAGAAGGGTGAACGCTCCCAGCCCTCCAACTATCGTTCAATTGCTCTCATTTCTTGCATCTCTAAATTTTTTGAAAATATTCTTGCCTCAAAATTTCTTAAGCATTTATCTTCCCATAATCTATTTTCAGATCACTTGTACGATCTCCTTAAGGGCCGCTCTACTGGTGATCTTCTTGCCTATATTACTAACTCTAGGTCATCCTCCTTTCAGGACTTTGGGGAGACTTTTTCTCTTGATCTAGACATATCGAAAGCCTTCGATAGAGTCTGGCACAAATCTTTAATTTCCAAACTACCCTCCTTCGATTTCTATCCCTCCATCTGTGCCTTTGTCTCCATAGATGCAGTTGTGGATGGCCATCGTTCACTTCCTTAACCTATCAACTCCGGTGTTCCTCAGGGTTCTGTCTATTCTCCAATTATCTTTTTAATATTTATCAATTATCTCAACTTTACCTCTAGTCCTATCTACTCATATGCTGATGACTCTACCTTACACTATTCAACTAGTTTTTCCCATCAACCCAGCATGCAAGCACTCATAATCAAACGTGGCGAGGCCATAGAATGCCTATCTTCTGATCTTTCAATTATTTCTGATTGGGGCAGAGAAAATCTTGTTACTTTCAACGCCTCCAAGACCCAGTTTCTCCCTCTATCTCTCCATCACAATCTTCCACAAGACTATCAACTATTCTTCAACAACACACAACTCAACCCTCCATCTTCTCTCAACATTCTAGGTGTTTCTTTTTCATCTGACTTTTCATGGAAAGATCATATTACCTCTCTTGCTAAAACAGCTTCCCAAAGTTGGGTGTGCTCAACCGTCTCCGTGGGTTTCTCACCCCCGCACAGCTTCTTGCTCTGTATCGGGGCACAGTGCGCCCCTGTATTGAGTATTGTTCGCATGTGTAGGGAGGCTCCACCCATAACGCACTTCTCGAAGGAGTAGAATCCAAAGCATTTCGCCTCACCAATTCGCCTCCTCTTACTAGTTCCCTACAATCTCTGTCTACATGCCGCAATGTTGCACCTCTTTCACTCTTCTATCGCTATTAAAACAACCAGTGTTCTTCAGACCTCTCTTGCGGCGAGTGTGAGGCACCTGCCTTTCAACACAGTCCCACTCCTATTCTGTCCAGCTCTCCAACCCAAGAATTGGCAGATTTTCTCAGTCTTTCTTCTACTCAACAAGTGAACTCTGGAACTCTCTCCCTCAATCAATCTTTCCTTCATCCTATGACTTAGACTGCTTTAAACTATGTGTGTCCAGGCATTTTGACTCTAACGTCCCTTGAATTTGGCTCTGTCACTCTTTTACTTTGGGGGAGACACACGCTACAGGCAATCTGCCTTTTGTCTCCTCCATACACATAGAAACAAAAATGGGAGACTGAGGGAGGGAAGCAAGCTGATCTGTGTTGAAGGAGGCGAATATGATAACGAAGGGTTTGCTTATCACATCTGGTTGATAGAGCAGGAATACCTGATTCTACATTAAGGCTGATAACAGGAGTAGAGTGAAAAGCCCCCAATGATAAGCGCAAGCCGTGATGGTGAATAGAATCTAGGTACTTAAGGTTAAGGTTAGTACTTGAAGCGGAGGCATATACTTGGCAACCATAATCAGTCTTAGATAAAAAAATAAGGGTTATGTGTAAGCCAAGGAGAGTCGTACGGTCTGTCACCCAAGACAAGTGGCTAAGAGTTTGCAAAAGTTGGAGTCATTGGGAAGTGGAGATCAGTAACGATGTAATATGGGGGGAACAGGTCAGCCGAGTTTTCTAAAATGAGACCTAGGAAAGGGGCTGAGGAGCGATATAGTAAGGGGCAGTTATATAATGTAAGGGTTGATGAACTGTATGACGGTTTGTGAACGGCATAGGACTTTAAAGGTGAAAACCGAAAACCATGAGTCGTAGCTCACCCCGCTGCAGAATTGATATAATTCTGCATAAGAGTTTGTATGGCTGTAATGTGTGAACTTGCTGCATATAATATAGCAAAGTCGTTGACGTATAATGAATCATGGACACCAATGGGGAGGGATGTATACCATGTATAGCAAGTATAAATAGGGTGGTAGTATATAGCCCTGTGGGACTCCCTTGTGTTGAATGTAGGTTCGAGTGGGCGTGTTCTGAAGCCGGACCTGAAAAGTACGGTTGCGGAGGAAGTTCTGCATGTTGCCATTTACTCCAGAGTGTAAAAGGTGCGAAGGATATTGTATTTCCAACATGTATCATATGCTTTCTCAAGATCAAAGAATACTGCTATAACTAATTTAGATTATAGAAAGGCATTACTGATGGATGCTGCCAATCTCATTAGAGGGACCAGTGTGCTACGACCTTTGCGGAATCCGTATTGAAAAGGTGACAGGGTACCTTGTGATTCTAGTAGGCAAATTAAGTGGGAGTTAACCATGTGTTCTAGTAATTTATACAAAAAGAAGACCAGAGCAATTGGATGATAATCTGCAGCCATATGATCCAACTCTCCAGGTTTAAGGAATGGAAGAAGGATGGCTTGCCTCCACCTAGCCGGAAAGGAGCCAATGGACCACAGTCGGTTGTAGATAGAAAGGAGGAAATCAAGGGTTGGTGGGGATAGGTGTTTCAGCATCAGGTAATGAATCCCATCAGGGCCTTCACAGGTATTCTTACAAGCACGCAGGCTTGCTTCAAGCTCAGCATGGTAAAAAGGGGCATTGAAGGGCAGATCTGATGATAAGGTAAAATCAATTTATGTGAGTTCGGAACGGTGTTTAAGCATCTGGAAAGTGGGTGAGAGATGGGAGCTAACTTTGCTGAAATGTTGGCCTAGTATATTGGCCACCTGAGTAATGTCGCCCACAATGCCTGTGTTGGTATGGAGGACTGGGGTCGGTGTTGGCACAGACTTGTGTAACAGGTATATCAGTGGTGACATAGGAGACATACGACACCCAACTAGACTTTTTGGCCGAGTGAATTGCGCGATGAAGAATGGCATTGGTACATTTAAATAGGGGGAATGCATCCAACTCAAACAGAGTATCTTTTTTCCGACAGAAACTCTTCCACTTGGCTCGTTTATTACATAAAGTCAAAGTACACTGAGCATTCCGCCATGGCACACACTTCGAAGATACATTCCAAAAGGTACGGGGAATAAGCAGCGTTGAGGACAAAAATCAGAAAACAAGTAAACATGGGATCAGGGTCGGAGAAGGTAGGGGCAGGGGTAGGTGGAACAGCAAGACCAGCAAAGGACAACCAATTGGCTCTATCCAAACACCAGCGGGGAGGGCGTGGCACCGGGCAATAAGAAGTAGAAGAGAGGATGATTGGAAAGTGGTCAGTTGCACAATAATCATCAATGACCTTCCAAGTAAAATCTAAGGAAATTGAAAGGGTGCAAAGGGATAAGTCAGTAAATTAAAACGTAAGGGTGCGACTATATCAAAATGCGTAAAGGCATCGGAATTAAACAAAAAAAATTGTGTGTAAGTATGAAACCCTCAAGGGAGCGACCTCGTGTAGTAATGGTAGAGTCACCCTAAATGGAATGACTGCAATTAACCCTTTGGCGCACCTATAGTTTCCAATCAAAGTTTTTCCCACTCCCAAAGTATATCTCAGCTCACTCAGAGCCAGTTTTGTGCCCGGCGATAATTTGTTTCTGTGACGTTTTTATCCACCCAAAAATCATTGTATTTGGATTAATGAGGTACCATCGGCTTCGTTATTGATTGAACTTTAAGATAAGCTAATAAAAACATAGAATAAATACAAAACAACCACATTGGGGCACTCCGAAATAAGAATTGTAAAAAAAAAAGTAAATACCTTATCTCCAACTCGCGCTAGCTCAAAATTTTGCCCGCACCATTTTTGATTTGCATACATATATGCAAGCAGAATTTAATGAGGATTCTACTGGTAACTTCAGAATTACTATAAACCAAACAGTTACTGAGATACACGAATAAACGTGAAAGTATCGAAACACAGACTGAGCTGTACTCTGCTCCCTTCCCAGCCAGCCGTGAGTAAACGGTTAAACTGAGGGGGTTGCCAATTGTATCCATTGAACTAGATGTAATACTTAATATATGTGCCAAATATGACGCGCGTCAGACGTAAACTTAATTTTTGGCGAATATTTTTATGTTTAATGACTCTTAACGAGTCATCGTGCGCCTAGGAAAAAAATACCTAATGACTCTGAACGAGTCATCGTGCGCCAAAGGGTTAAAGTCACCTAAAAGGAGGAGTGGTGATGGTAATACAGAGATGATTCTGTTCAATTCGGGAATATCGATCGGTACTGATTCGCAAATATAAATTGATATTACCGTAAGCCAGCGGGAGTAAAAGACCCTGGCAAACGTGTATTCATGAGATGTGAGGATTGTCAATGGGGAGAACGGGACATCGGTATGTACTAAAAGACAGATATCATAATGGGACTGGGGAGAACTTACATAGGTGTAGAAAGGGATTGGGGGAGAAGTCATAACACAATGTGCAGTAAAACTATGAATATTCCATTGTAAAATGGACATTGTTAAAATTATATACTAAGAGATTAAAATCGTAAAACAATATAAGGTCACCCAAGACCTTGGCGTGGGGTTACAGAGCCACACGCAATAGGTCCCGATGAGACCATGGTGGGAATGGGTTTGGTATGAGATGTAGATGATGGTGGCATTTGGAAGTGATAGTGGAGAATATTCAGGGGGTAAAAATTAAGAAGCATGTGATTGTGAAGAGCTAACATCATCGCAGTCGATCAGAGCAGGGCATTCTTGTGTGCATCGGGTGGTACCGCAAACATCAGACAAGTCAATCAGATCTTTAGAAATCTAAACATCTAGTCGAGGATCATGAGGCATCCGATCTACTGCCACTGTGGAGACGGCTGCCTCTGACGTTGGAGAGGAGTCACCATAGTGCAGAATAGAAGGCATGGCAAGTTTGGTTGTCAATGGGGAATTCGTGGGCGAAGAGCTAGATTCATGTGACCTCTTGCAGCAGAGAGGTGCATCATGGAGTTGAACATGTGAAATGGAGATGTGGTATGTGACCAGGTCTGTATCCACGAGATCATGTATTGTTGTCACTTAAAATGCTCCATCAAAGCATCCGGAGAAAGGGTTGAATGTTTACCATGGTCAACACACGCTCACCCATGTTTGTGTGAGGAAAGCGGGACATCAGAGAGTGCTGTCCGACAAAAGAAGATCTCTAATTTGTTCGACCAAGTGCCAGTTGGAGAGGAGATATGATTGAGGAAGAAATGTTTACCGCAAACATTTCACCCAAGGGAACTGTCATGATCAGATAATGACCAGGGGTCTGCAGGCGGTGCGAAGCCGTCAAAAGCTGCAACCGCCTGCTCAACATCGTCAGGGGTATCATTAATGTGAACATTAGGGCTCGCGGTAGTGGTTTTCAACACGAGAAAGTATCATTGCATAAATTAATATCAAGAGACAATGCCGATTCAAAAATTGTCTCCCTAAGTACAGATTCCTGATTTTGAGATTACAGCTCCTGACAACCTGGTTAATTAATTAATAAGGGGAGGCTGAACCTTTGACCCCCAAGTCAGCCTGTATAAGAGATTGTGTTTCTGGCAATATACCATCTTATTACCAATGGAAATACTAAGACTCGCTGAAAAAATCAGCTCTCTATGTGCGTGCGCACCCGCGCGAGCGCAGAATTTCATTGCACTATTTGTAAAATCATCTAGTCACTGAAATGTTTTCAAATTTCCCGCAATGTTTGCATGGCGTATCCTATAAGCATCCCCTACAACGTAGCGTTCTCGCTTGCCCATATTGAGTAATAGAAGGTGCTGAAAAAAATATATTATATAATTATTTTTGGGGTACAGCTGATTTCGACATGAAATAGGTTGAATCTCCTAATTTTTCGGCAAAACGGCCATTATTAGAACGTACAGGCGTTGCTATATAACCCTATTTGTAGTATTTAGAAGGGGAATGAATTTGAGCAATACAAAAAAATGTAGTTAGACTCGGAAGTGCCAATATATGATCGCTGGCAGACAAAATTCTTAGATTATCACACACCGAAATCCATTTTGGGGGAGAATGAATTAGTTTGCCCTCCTAGAGAGCGTTTTCTATGACAGCGTGGTCATAGAGGGTGGAGTTTTATGCCAAACTAAATTAAAAGTTTGTGAGTGAGTAGACTTGAGTAAATAGTAAACACATTTTTTTTACCAAAATCCATGATATTGGGGCCCCCAGAATAGGGATGTCATATGGGTGTTTATGCCCTCATATGATAATTTCTATTGCTTACAGAAGCCCTTTAGACAAAAGACACAAAAACAAAAAAATTGCTGGCTGAAGGCAAAAAATATCGTTTTTGGGGAGCGTGGGCGAACCCCCACCCCGGGGGGTTATGGATGCGATATGTTTTTTTGTTCCCTCCTATGCTATTCTCCTATGTTGAAAGAAGCATTTTAGAACAAGAACCAAAAAAAATGAAATTTTGACTTCTGGGCTCAGCCGAGGTTCAGCCTCCCCTGTGTTCACTAACGTTTAGTTTGAGTTAAAATATATTCCCGAGTTTCGAACAGAACTCACTTGGCAGAGCCGAGACTCGCCAATGTCATGAGACAAGTAATTCTCAGCATTATCGCATCTTTGATTTACTCTGATAATAATAATTTCAATCTAGCTATCATTCAATGTAAGTCTTCTCATCATCCAAATTTTAATATTGGACAAAAGGGACTTTATCTTTGTCCTAGTGTCATTTATATTAGTCAATTTAAGATAAATTTGTGTATCACCAGCATACAAATGATAAGAAACATCATGTACAGTACAGTCGCAATCCCTAAATGTAAGCACCCTCGACTTAAGAAATATAGGTATCCCGGTTCTTTCTGGGCGACAGGTAAACATGGCAACGCACAAACGAACACACTCCACTCTGATTTAACACAGGTGGTTCGAACAGCAAAATGAACCCTCTCTGGCTTGATGTATCAACGTTACTTTTGCTTGTCTTTGCAATCACAGTTCTTTAACACCTTACGAGCGGCCTAGGCGGTTTATTTATATGTACCGCCCAGCGGGGTGTTTTTACCCAAAATAGGGCTGTTTACGTGATCATTTTCATGCCTAAATAAGACCCAGAGCGTAAAACAAGTATCTATCCCTGAAAGGGCATAAACAGAGCTTTCCAATGACACCATAACGATCCTTTTATGATGGCTAGTTTTCTTTGAACAACCGTGCAACGCGAGTGCAAAAAGCATGTAATTCGGCACTTTCCCCATACAATTCCGTATATAGCGAGTGAGAGAGGGAGGGAGGAGGTGGGATTCGTGTCAGTAGGTTCGCCGCGGTGGTCTGGAGCAGTCATACGCTCGCTACTCTCCTGCCACCACTTGTCTCTCTCTCTCAGCAACATTACATGCTGAAATTGCCACACGACCTATGTCGAGCGCCGCCAGATAGTCCAGATTTATTATACTCGACTTATGTTGCGCCCCGACAGTTATGGGTTAAAGGTCAGCCAAATAAAATATTTTTGCGCAATGATTTGCGTGTAAACAATATCTCATATGGTTATATTTAGCTTGAAAGGAATGAAATTCGAAACAATTCAAACCAATTCCTCAAAGTGTTAAAAGCCCACAAATTAAAAATAGAATAAACTGTTTAAGCAATATTTCTTATAATTATAAACAAAACATTATTTTTTAACGAAGGCCACAATGCAATGTATAGGTAAAAAAAATGGCCAACTATATTCAATCCTAGCTATATCGCAACCCGAAGTCACAAGATGGAGCGGAGTTCTTTCGAAATATAATGCTTAATTAATTACACCCAAGGTAATTCTATTCCGTATTTTAATACCTCGCGAAGTAGGAGCTTTCCTAATTGTATAATCATAGAAAGTTAAACAACAGCTTTAATGTGTTATAAAAGGGATAAGTCCCGTTCATAATCAGAAAGATCACTATTTGTTTCTGCTATTTTCGGTCATGAGGGATTAAGGAAGCCTTTCTGTGAGATTTAACCCTCTCCGACATATGACGCGATTTTGAGCCTATTAGGGATACTGTAAAGCCTTTGTTACCATCAGGGGTATTTAGAAACCTTTAGTTTAGTGTCTTCAACCTCTGAAGTTGTCTTTGAGTTAGCTGTGGGCAGAAAACTAATTTTGGAGAGGTAATTATAAGAGTGAGAGAACTCTATTTCTTATTGCTAATCTGGCAACCTTTGCATCATATGAGCGTGAAAGGGTTAATAAGGCAGGAAATTCTGAATAATCATAAACCATGCAACATATGTCTACTATTTGAGACAATGCAAAACCTGCGCGATTCCTGTTTACAGTTTGTAAAACAAAATTACCCATATTGCTTAACACTCAACGAGCGGCCTAGGCAGTATATTTGACCGTGCCATAAATGGCGTTGTTTCCGTGCTCTTTTTCATGCATAAACAAGAGCCAGAGCGTAATACAAGTATGTATCCGTGAAAGGGCAATAATTGAGCTTTCCAATGACACCAGAACCATCCTTCTACGATCACTGGTTGTCTTGCAACGATCGTGCAACCGAAGGGCAAAATCGCTAAAATACGGTAATTTCGTTATATAATTACGTGTGTAGCGAGGGAGTGAGGGTGGATGTATGTGGAGTACATCTCAGTCGGTCCACGGCTGCCGTGGCGAGCGGTCATGAGGTAACCCATGCTCCTCCCGTCGCTCGTCTCTCTCTCGGAGCCAATATTGTGCCAAAATTGCACACGGACTAAAGTCCGCCCCCGCCACATAGTCCAAGTTTTTCGATACGGACTTAAGTCCGTCCCCGATGGTTAGGGGTTAAATGTATGCGCACGCAATCCAGTTTTCTCCTACTCCATTCATAATCATATATTCTTGCATGTTATTTGATCACCATATCGAGATTATACCACTTCCCTCTCACTGTATCCAGTTCTTCATCCGTGTTGCCCAAGTACAAATATCAATAGGTCCATATGAAATGACAGCCCCAGAGGAAAGTGTTCCTCAACGGCCTCAACAACAGCGGACGGAGTGCAGGATTGCAACCATCAGAGGACAACAACAAATAAGGAAGTGGGCCTTCTTAAAGAAAGGGAAGACAAACAAAGCAGTTCCCCCTGTATAAATCTCAACGTCCCTTCATACCTGTGTCTCCCTTAGGGTCCCCCAAGGGGTACCTGTTAATCCGCCCTCATTACCCCCTCCACCAAAAGGAAAATGGCCGACATCTCCCCAGGAACCAGACCTGGATTATGATGAGCATATGTTTATGCAACTTATCAATCCCCTCCCCATTTCCCAATGCAGCTCTACAACGACCACCGCCGTAACAACGCAGAGAGGGGACAAGCACTATCTTTTCCATATCCTTCTTAATAAAGATTTCTTTTAACATATACGAGATAATCCTAAAAATACATAAATCACTAAATAAATTTTCACTCGTTCCCATACACCATTACCTCATGCTATTTAATTTTAATAAATAAAGAATGTGTTCACCAATATAACCATGTATGCATTGTATTTTTAAGATTGTTAACCCTTTCCCTGCGGGTGATGTTCCGGAACGCCATGGCAATTTACAGCAATTTCCAGGCTTTAAAAGCCTTTAAAAGCCGTAGAAATCTAGTGTCAGTGGGCCGTGTCAGTGTCCGTCCGACCCTCAGAGCAGCCAGCCGCTCACTGACTAAGTCTCTGGTCTCGCGCAGCTGTCTCGACAGTGTTGCCGAGAGAGCGAGAGCTAATAGTTAGCAAGTTTTCCCGAATGTCTATGGCAACGCTGCGGGTGAACCCCGCCACCTACGAAGCTCGTTCTAGTGTCACTTTGAAACTATTTTTGTCTAGTTTTTGGCAGAATACAGTTCATTTCACGCAGATACTTGGTTAATCATTGATAAGTGCCTGAATATGTGCTAAATAGCGCAAATATGCTCGCAACGTAAGTGTTAATAACCGGAGCAATATTCAAAAACTATATTTTCCAATCCCCTTTTTACCTCGAGAAGCTTTTTCCATGACTAATAATTAAATCGAAATATTACCTACCCGGACCAAGGTTTGGTAGGAAACAATCGAGACTAATGAGCACACGATCTCACGATCTCTAATCTGTACGCAGCCATCCTTCAGATCTCGATTGCGGTAGTACTTCCGTATGGGGCAAGCCATTCTCCCCTTAAAAGTACCCGACGGAGGTGTGTCCCGAGGACCAGCAAGGATACCTGTAGGAGTGTGTGTGTGTGTCTGGGACGCCCCCTGGACTACGTCAGACCTGGTTACTACGCCTGATCAGATCTCTCTTGGGCTACGTCACCTATACTTCCATCCCAAGACTTAAGTGCTTCTCGTTGTATAAAGTGTTTTTTATTTAAATATTGCGAAGGGTGATTAAGATATGCAGTGTTCCATTTAACGTTAATATAAGAGATTATCGATTCTCTCCTAATTTGCTATCGCCCCTCGTATTGCGAGAACATTCCACACTCTATTTGCAGGGATTGATGTATGTATAATAATTCTGTGAATATATCTCTTATATTCTAGATCAGAGCTTTACATATATTCGTTCGGGATTTGTATACAAAGCCATACACGTAATTCTTGTGAACAACCAGCAGATTTTAATATTGTGTTTATTGTTGGCTGGGTACGTAATTACAGGATAAGTATATACAGAGAGAGTTCTAAGTGCGTCTTGTAGAACTGCGTTAAAAGATTCCGCTTCCTAAACCTCACCATCCGTTTTGCCTTATTTATTACTTACTTAACCCGGTGAGACCCAGCGTCGCACGTGTTGCGTCGGCAGTCTTTGATCACCAACTCCCAGCGACGCATCACGTGTGTCCGACATATAAAAAACACTTACGTGGCTCGTAAGGTAGGAAATGGCGGGAGAATAGGAGGGGGAGGTACCGTAGTGTGTGTGGGAGCCGGGCCAGTAGGTGTGAGCGGGCCGAGACAGCCGCGCGGCTGGTGGTGGTGGGCTTAGTGGGGATAGTTTACACCCCTAGTTCACCGCCACTTTGAACCTTCATTACTCCGGTCGTATGGGAGGTAGAGGCTTGAGATTTATGTGAGATACTCCTTAGGATGTATGTCGTACAATGCCATACTCAGTTTTTACCCTAGTGCTCCCGGGTGGGTGGTCATGCGGGGGAGACGAACTATTGAAACCCCCCCCCCCCGCCCCCCAAATGACCGAAATGATTTGTTTTTTATTTTTGTCTTCATTTCTCACCATTCTCTTCCATTTTGGCTCAACAAATGTTTTTGAGGCTCCCCCCCCCAACCCCCCCCCCCCCCCCCCCCCCCCCCCCCCCCCCCCCCCCCCCAAAAAAAATGTCTGAGGTGATTTTTTTTTTTTTTTTTTTTCATTTCTCATCCTTGTCTTCCACTTTAGCAAACAAAAAAAATAAGTGAAAATGGCTTGGGACTGGGGTGAACAAAATATTATAACTAGCCGGGGCTCAACGGGTTAACTATTCCAGTCAATCCTTTACCACGCTTAAACCGCAGCGAGGCGATGTTCAGCCATGCGTACTGGCTTATTTAATTATTCTTCATTGAATGAGATTATTCTTCCATGCTTTGACTCTTTGAGTTTATTAAGATATTTATCTTTTATTTTATGAATTAACGTGCGAGTTACTCAGACCTCAGTTAATATCCTAATTTCCAAAGTCAAATTTTATTGTGAGTATGCGTCGCAGTAAACTTGATTTACCTTGTCGGCTAATCCTCTAGCGGTTGCCATTTACCTTCAGGATACTAATTATTTTGTTGTTGAGACCAAACCTCTCTGTGTTATTTATGTTGTGATTCTATATTGATTCACTACGTTGTTCTTTATACATATTCTATATTGATTCACTACGTTGTTCTTTATACATATTCTATATTGATTCACTACATTGTTCTTTATACATATTTTTGATCCTAGTGTTCATCTTTAGTTCACTTATTATACAGAGTGAATTTATCAGTATTTTATACCAATTATTATGATCCATATTCCTTCAAGCTCATTTTTATATAGATGAGACTTGATTCATGTCATATTTGTACCCTAGCTACATAAGAAATAAAACGTGTGAACCGAAATTGTGTATTCTGTGACTTTGGTAGAGATTGATATCCTTATTGTATTATCCAAGCCAGTTCTGACCCCGTTGGTTAATCTAGGTTCTCAGCTCACGATAGTGAACATAACGAACCATTCTAAATGCAGTAAAAACAATCTACTCGCATAACACCATATTTGATTAGCAACTACAAAAACATCATTAACACTCATCCAATTTACAATCTAACTTGTGAAGTGAAGTATATACATGTGAATTATATACATGTGAAGTATATACATGTGAATTATATACATGTGAATTATATACATGTGAATTATATACATGTGAAGTATATACTGTACATGTGAATTATATACATGTGAATTATATACATGTGAAGTATATACATGTGAATTATATACATGTGAATTATATACATGTGAATTATATACATGTGAAGTATATACTGTACATGTGAATTATATACATGTGAAGTATATACATGTGAATTATATACATGTGAAGTATATACATGTGAATTATATACATGTGAAGTATATACATGTTTTGTGAAGTGAAGTATATACATGTTTTGTGAAGTGAAGTATATACATGTTTTGTGAAGTGAAGTATATACATGTTTTGTGAAGTGAAGTATATACATGTTTTGTGAAGTGAAGTATATACATGTTTTGTGAAGTGAAGTATATACATGTTTTGTGAAGTGAAGTATATACATGTTTTGTGAAGTGAAGTATATACATGTTTTGTGAAGTGAAGTATATACATGTTTGTGAAGTGAAGTATATACATGTTTGTGAAGTGAAGTATATACATGTTTTGTGAAGTGAAGTATATACATGTTTTGTGAAGTGAAGTATATACATGTTTTGTGAAGTGAAGTATATACATGTTTTGTGAAGTGAAGTATATACATGTTTGTGAAGTGAAGTATATACATGTTTTGTGAAGTGAAGTATATACATGTTTTGTGAAGTGAAGTATATACATGTTTTGTGAAGTGAAGTATATACATGTTTTGTGAAGTGAAGTATATACATTTTTTGTGAAGTGAAGTATATACATGTTTTTTGTTTCTTTCTTTCTTTTTTTCTATGTGGGAGGAAGACTGACGAGTGCCTCCCCCAGAGTTCAAATGTATGATAGAACCAACATCAAGGAACGGTCGAGGCAAAATGCCTGTGAATTTGAAGCAATTTAAGTCATAGGATGAGGGAAAGATGGGTTCAGGGAGAGAGGTTCAGAGCTCACCTATTGAATAGAGAAATGACTGGGAATATCGGTTAGCTCTTGAGTTGGAGAGTTGCACAGAGTATATGCTCATGAAAAGGAGCTCATATCAAACAACATACTGATTAAAGGAAGTTGATGGAATACTTACAAACATTAATCTGTAAACCTTAAAAGTTAACCTCTTGTGGATCACGACGCATTTTTGACAGTTTATTCCGCTTATAGTTTGACGAGTAGGAAAAGTATGTGGAAGTCAACGTATTTATGCCTTTTAATACCCACATATCTCTCACAAACTGCATACAAATATGTTATGATAACATGAATAAACGGTGAAAATGCATCTCTATGGGGTTTCTTTCCATACTAATTAATTGCAAAGTTATCATGATGCCGATTGCGTTAAAATAGTCATTACATTACTTTCATCTAACATTTGAACATGCTGTAATTTCTGTGTAAATAAAATGCCCTTTGACAATATTTCCGGAGCTTTTAAAGAATAAGTAAATAAGATAATTGGATAACATCAGGTTTTACTTGTATCCTTATAGGAGCTACTTCATTCTGCAACGAACTCTGTATTCCAAAATCAATTGTATTGCAAAAAGATATATCATAATATATATATATATATATAACTTGAAATAATTTGCATCCCACATAAGTAAGCAACAGTGATACAGTCAACCACAATAGGCTGATATAGTAGTTCGAGCTTATGTTTCATTTGAGCGGAGTGTGTTCGTTTGTGCGTTTCCAAGTTTACCCGTCGTTTAAAAAAAAACTAGTAATTTTAGTTCTAGTATCGAGGGGGGGGGGGGGTCCTTACTTTTAGGGATTGCGACTGTACTGTACCAGTGTGGGGAGATTGTAGGCACCAATCGATCAGGGCTAGACCCAGGTGAGGTTATAGGCATGTGATAAAGAGTCGCTAGGACTCCTGTTTCATTTGCTTGGCCTCTCTTACTGATTTTCTTTGTGCCTCATTTACACTGAGAGCAATCCAGCTAGCTCTCACAAACACCTTCTCTTCCTATCCACTTCACTACACTAAACATGCACACCACACCTCATTCCTCCACACCAAAATTTCAAAAAATGATTAATTATAGCCCAGCCTCGGAGTCCCCAGGTGGGGGGGGGGGGACCATAAATGCCCCCACACCCGATCGACCATCCCCTAACGACCCAACAAAATTACCTGGACCTCGGCTTGTTACTCTTTCTATTGATTTCTGCAACATTCGCGGACTTTCCTCTAACTTTCACTCTGTCGAACACCATCTCTCCTCCTACAAACCTGATCTTTTTTTCCTTACCGAAACTCAAGTGTCTGTAGCAACATCCAGCAGCCCCTTCTCTGTATCCTCCTACTTTCTCTATCCTAGTTTCAAAGCCAAAGGCGGATGTTGTGCATATGTGCACAACAAGCTCACTTGCTCTCGTGTTCCCGATTTCGACTCCTCTGAATTCTCAACTTTATGGCTCAAACTTTCCTGTCATTCTCTAACTAAATATTTCTGTGCTGTCTATCTTTCCCCTAACTCTACCAACTATCTCAAATTATTTTACTATTTAAACTCTACAGTGGAACACATTCTATCCATTTCTCCTTTCTCACTTTCTCAGAAATCTCCATCTTAGGAAATTTCAACGTTCACCACCGCCAATGGCTCTCCTCTCACACTACTGACCCAGCTGGTGAACAAGCCTACATCTTTTCTATCCTAAATGACCTAGAGCAGTTAGTTCAGCAACCCACCCGTATCCCGGATCGCCTCGGAGATCGGCCCAACATTCTTGACTTGTTTCTAACTTCTAACCCTTCTTCTTATACTGTTGATCTTTTCTCTCCTTTGGGCTCCTCCGACCATAAACCTATCTCTGTCACCTGTCCTATCTCTCCAGTATGGCCACCCGATCCTCCTAGCCGGCGGCGCTTGTGGCACTTCGGCGCTGCCGACTGGGAGGCTCTCCGGCAGTACTTCCTTGATTTCCCATGGAATGATATCTGCTTCCGTGGCCGGGGACCCTCGGAGAGTGCTGAACGCATTACCGAGGTAATCCTATCGGGCATGGAAGCATACATTCCATTCTCTTTCTCTCAGACTAATGCAAAAAAGTCTTGGTTTACTCACACCTGTTCTACTGCTGTCCGCAATAAGGAGGAAGCATTCAAACGGTACCGACGCCTTAAAACTTAAGACTCTCATTCTTCCTATGTTTCTGCCTGGAATCAAGCCAAATCTGTTCTTCGACTTGCCAAACACTCTTTCATCAATAATAAATGCACTGAACTATCCAACTCTAGCTCTTCCCAAGCTTTCTGGCATCTAGCCAAAAACCTCTCCAACAATTTCTCTTCCTCGTCTTTCCCTCCCCTTTTCCATTCTGATGGCACAACCATCACTTTTTCCTCTGACAAAGCTAAACTCTTCGCTCAAACTTTTGCTAGAAACTCCACCTTGGATGATTCCGGTGCTATTCCTCCCTCTCCACCCTCCTCTCTCTTACTTATGCCTAATATCCTAATCTCTTCTAAAGATGTACTTTCTACCCTCTCTGGGCTTAATACTAATAAGGCGTACGGTCCGGACGGTGTTCCTCCTGTTGTTCTCAAAAACTGTGCTTCCGTGCTGACTCCCTGCCTAGGCAAACTCTTTCGTCTCTGTCTATCCTCTAACGTCTTCCCTTTATGCTGGAAATTTGCTCACATTCAACCTGTCCCAAAGAAGGGTGACCGCTCTCAACCCTCCAACTATCGTCCAATTGCTCTCATCTCTTGTCTTTCTAAAGTTTTTGAAACTATTCTTGCTTCCAAATTTCTTAAGCATTTCTCTTCTCATAATCTGCTCTCAGATCGCCAGTGTGGCTTCCTTAACCCTTGTCGAGCGGGGGGTTTTGGGCTTATTTGGGCATATTCAGGCCCTCCTGAATGATAAATCAAGAATCTGCATGAAAAGAAATGTATTCAGCAAAAAACTAGGCGCTAAAAGCTTCAAAATGAGACCAGAACGAGCTACGTAGCACTCGTCGTTTTCAGGCAGTGTTACCACCAACATGGGAGTTTAGCGTATAGCGGCATATTTTTTCCCACTACGCTCACTACTGGCAACGCTGCCGGCCTCTCGAGAACAGAGGGAACATGAGTCAGTGGGCGGCGGTAAGCCGTGGGAGTCGGCTGTCTGGCCCGCTGCGCTCCCGACCATTTGCACTCGATTTTAACCCTTTAAAAGCCTTAATAATGCTCCTAACTTGCTGCAAATTGGAGGCGGACTTAAGTCCGCCCCCGCTACGAATGGGTTAAGGGTCGCTGTACTGGTGATCTTCTTTCATATCTTACTAACTCTTGGTCATCCTCCTTTCGGGAATTCGGTGAGACTTTTTCTATTGCATTAGACATCGAAAGCCTTCGATAGAGTCTGGCACAAATCTTTAATTGCTAAACTACCCTCCTTCGGTTTCTATCCCTCCATCTCTGCCTTTGTCTCTAATTTCCTTTCCGGCTGTTCCATAGCCGCGGTTGTGGACGGCCATTGTTCACTTCCTCACCCTATAAACTCCGGTGTTCCTCAGGGCTCTGTCCTATCTCCTATTCTCTTTCTAATTTTTATAAATGATCTCCTCAACTGTACCTCAATTCCCATCCATTCATACGCAAACGACTCAACCTTACTCAACCTCCATTAGTTTTTCAGAATGCCCCAGCCAGCAATCCCTCAACGACAAACGTAATGAATCCATAGAACTCTTAAATTCTGATCTTAATACTATCTCCAATTGGGGCAGAGAAAACCTTGTTACCTTTAATGCTTCCAAAACCCAATTTCTCCATCTATCTACCCGCAAGGAACTCTCAGCGGACTATCCCTTATTCTTCAACAATACAAAAATCAATCCTTCATCTTCTCTCAATATTCTTGGTGTCTCTTTTTCTTCTGCTCTCAGTTGGAAGGACCATATTACCAGTCTTGCTAAGGCAGCCTCCCAGAAGCTGGGTGTGCTCAACCACCTTAGGGTGTTCTTTTCCCCTGCACAGCTTCCTGCTATGTACAGGGGCATAGTGCGTCCTTGTATTGAGTATTGTTCACATGTGTGGGGAGGTTCCTCTCACACCACTCTCCTAGACAAAGTTGAAAGGAAGGCCTTTCGTATCATTAACTCCCGTCCACTCACCAACTCTCTGCACTCTTTCTCTCTCCGCCGCAATGTTGCATCTCTCTCGCTATTCTATCGCTACTATAATGATCAGTGTTCCTCAGAGCTTTCCCAGTGTATACCACCTCCTTTACGTAGGGCACGTGGTACCTGTCTTGCAACTCAATCCCACCCCTACTCTGTGCAACTCTCCAACTCAAGAGTGAAACGTTACTCTCAAGCTTTCTTCTAATCAACAGCTGAGCTCTGGAACTCTCTCCCAGAATCAGTCTTTCCCTCTTCCTATGACTTAAATTGCTTCAAACTCCGTGTGTCCAGGCATTTTGGCTCAAACGTCCCTTGATTTTGGCCCTGTCACTCTTTCAACTATGGGGGAGGCACTCGCTATAGGCAGTTCTGCCTTTTGCCTCCCTCAATCACATAGAAAAAAAAAAAAATGTAACATATGAACAAAACTGGGCCCAAACTAATCCCTGTGGTGCTTCAAATTGAAGGGAAACTGAGTGTCCTTGCTACCACGCTCTGTGATCTACCTGATAGGTATGGCTTTATAAGCCTAAGGACATCGTAGCAAAGACCATCACTAAGAAATAATTCATGATCGGCTGTATCAAAAGCTGCAGACAGATCAAGTAAAGACATCCCTCTACAAATGTATTTACTAATACAGTTTCCGTTGAATGGAGCTTTCTGTATGCTGATTGGATGACTGAATGACATCGTTTCGTTTCAGTTGTGGTAGAATTTGATCAAGTATTGATCGCTCTATGATGTTTGAAAAAAGAGACATGTTAGAGATAGAGCGATAATTTGCCATGTTCTTTATGTCCAGTCCAGATTTCTTAGAAAAAGGCAGCAACAAAGCAGATAAAGCCGCAGTCTCAAACTGGACAAAATTGCCCGCGGTGAATCTGCTATAAACTATTTTACCAATAAAGTCTGTTGCATACTCATACACAACTGATATTTGTGACACATTTAATGGATCAAGTGAGCAAAATGTCTTATTCAGGCCTATAATATAATTTATCACATCAATCACACCTAGCGGATCAAAAACAAAATTAGTATAATCTGCACAATGTGGGTGGACTTCAACTTATTTTTTGTTGTTTAAGTCATCCCTTATGCTGGCTATCTTGTTTGTATAAGAATGAGATATAATCAGAAACGAGCTGAGCATCATACGTAGAAGTCTGTTTTTCAATGTTATTCTTCCTCCCAACCAAGTTATTCGTAAGTGCAACTAGCTTTTTATTATCACCACCAAAATAATTTACCCTATCCCAATAGTATTTGACTCTTTGGTTATTCACAACATGAAAAACAGTTCTTTTCATGACCACATAACATAATCGAGCAAGATTAGTCCTCTGTGAGCCCCATTCACGTTCAGCTTTTCTGCACTGCTTACTAAATGAAGTAATGCATGGACCATGCCATGGTGAGTCAGCCCTCACAATGCTTGTCTTCTCAACCTCAGGACAATTTTCATCAAAGATAGATTTAACCCTTCTTTGGCGGCACCCGGCTATAGTCGGACAAGAGAACCAAGGACTATGTGGCGGGGCCCGGCTATAGTAGCATGCGATGTTGAGCACATTATCGGCTCTGAGAGAGAGTCCGACCAGTGGGAGGAGCGCGGGTTGGCTCTGACCGTTCGGCATGGACCCAGTCCCGCCACTGAGGGTAACATCACATCCCAACACATCCCTGGTCCCACCATACAGGGTAAAAACTGATGAAATTGCTGTATTTTAGGGATTTTTCCTTCGTGTTGCACGATCGTTGCAAGACAACCAGTAGTCGTAGAAGGATGGTTCAGGTGTCATTGGAAAGCTCAATTATCGCCCTTTCACGGATATATAATTGTATTATGCTCTGGCTCTTGTTTATGCATGAAAAAGAGCACGTAATTAAGCTCGTTTAGGGTAAAACTACCCGCTTGGCAGGTAGTAGATGTTACCGCCTAGGCCGCTCGTTGAGTATTAAGATCAGTGTTGTACATCTTCACTAGATCATCAGAAGCTAGATTTGAGATGTCAATGCTAATTAGAACCTGAAACTGATATGTGGCATCAGTGTACAGTATAGACATATATAAAGTCGATGCGTTCGTCTCGGTAAAAAAAAATAAAAAAAAATATATATAATTATATATACCGGTATATATATATATATATACAGTATATATATACTGTATATATATATATATATATATACTGGATATATATATACCGTATATATATATATATATATATATATATACATATACAGTGTATATATATATATATATATATATATATATATATATACAGTACAGTATATGTACTGTATATACAGTATATATATATGTATATACTGTATATATATATATATACATATATATGTATACTGTATATACAGTATATATATATATATTTTCTTTAATACATACGAGGTTGAAAGAAATGGCAATTTCTGCGTTGGAAATTTTATTATTCAAGGTTTCCAGATCTCTGATGAGTTTTCGCTGGGTGGCAGGAAGTAGATGAATGAGGTTAGCAAAACTCATGGTGGTACAGGGTTACATTAATGTACATGATGATACAGGATATACGACGCGTTTCACTGGACAACCAGCATTATCAAGTAAGGATAGAATGATATAAAAGGTAAACAGGAAGGGTATATATAGAGGGTGGAGGATCAGAGGAGGCGAAAATCAGGGAGCAAAAGTCTGCTATTGGTGGAGGGGTATTCTAGGAGTGTTAGAGAGAGATCCGCGTCATGCAGGCGCACTGGATGCGGGAAGGTGGTGGTCGGTTGGCGGGGTCGAAGCTGATTGGCTGCGTGTCGAGGGGCGTGGCCTAAGTTGCGTAGTACGTGTGGTGCCGGCAGAAGACGAAGCTGAAGGAGGTAGCGCGGGGGGCTGCGTCAAGGGCACCGGGGGGCGAGGGGGGGCGTTAGGTCCTGTGGGATAGTGCCTTTTTGGCAGAAGGAAGGATCTGAAGGTCCAGAGTTTGGTTGTTGATGTTAGGATGTAAGGCTTGGATATATAACGCTTCGAGTATTGGTAATCTCCTTGGGTCACTTTCTTTATCGAGTATGGTGGTGTGTTTCTCTAACTCGTTGCGTGTGAGGTGGGGGTGGTTAGGGGTGAGATAGTGGTCTTTGATGGCTCCAGCCTGAAGGTGAAGAGTTAACCGACGTGAAAGACGAGTCTGCGTCATGCCAATATAGGAATGAGGTCCACAGTCCTCATAATTACAGGTATGTTGGTAAATGACGTGATCGTCGGTCATCGGGCTCTTTATCTTGGTGGAAGCTGGTTTGTTGCGGAGAACGAGGTTGGAGGTCTTGGGGGATTTGTAATAAATAATTAATTTGATTTTGTTGTTCGGGTTGGTAGGGTAGACATGCTTGGAGATTATTTCTTTTAAGACGGCCTCGTCATTTTTGTGTTCAGAGGATATAAAATTGCGGTAGAAGATCTTGATTTCATTGGGGGGGTCAATGTTGGTAGGGCTTTGGGTGTACCATTTTTCAAGATGGTGGTTGATGGTGCTGGAGACGTCGGAGTTGGAGTATCCGTTATTCACTAAAACTTGGGATAGTCTTTCTAGTTCCTGGTGGGTGTCGGCCCAGGTAGAGCAGTGCGTGAGGGCTCTCCTTACATAAGCGGAGATGGAGGATAGAAGATAACGGCGGGGGCATTCACTATCGCCGTTGAGGCATTGTCCTGTGTTAGTTGGTTTAGTGTAGACGGTGGTTTTGAACCCATGGTCGTTCAGAGCTACGAGGATGTCGAGGAAGGGGATTTGTCCATTGTTTGATTTTTCTAAGGTAAAGTTAAGTCCGGAGGAGGTCATGAAGCGACGCTGGAGTTCCTGTAGTTCATGGAGGTCCTTGATTTGCACGAAGATGTCATCCACGTATCTACAGTAGACGGCGGGTCGTTGGGCAGCTAGGAGCTCTTCCTCGATGGTACCCATAAAAAAGTTCGCAAAAAGAACTCCTAGGGGGCTGCCCATCGCCACACCGTCTATCTGCTTGTACATGTTGCCCCGGGGGCAAAGGAAGGGGGCCTCCTTGGTACATAGCTCCAGCAGTGTTTTCCGGGCCTTCTCCGGGATGTCCAGTGTTGGTGTATCAGGGCAATGGTAAATTGCCCTGGGAAACATAAAACTTCCCAAACCAACAAAAGGATACATAAACCTGACTAACACCATTCTGACCCTGGACCAAGAAGACCTCCTCAACAAGGGCCTCAACTGCCACTACAGCTCCAAACCTGGCCCCCACCGGAAACGCCTAGAAACGGAAATCCTCCTGGACGACATCCTACGACTTAAGAAGGATGGCAAGGTCACCACTACTCCCGCCCTACAACCCACTCTCCTCGCTGAAGCCGCCAAAAGCAGAGGAACTCACCATAGCAAAATCCTCAACAAACAACACTTCCAAGCTGCCAAACAATTAAGAGACAACCCCAACATCATCATCCGTCGTGCGGATAAAGCTTCCTGCCTCGTGATTCATGACAAGGAGGAATATCTTAGAAAAATGGACGTCATCTTAAGTGACAACACCAAATTTAAAAGGATCACCCGCAACCCAACCGACGAAATCAAACGTACTGCCAACACCACCATCACCGCCATCAACGCCAAACATACAGGGGTCCACCTTAAAAAACTCGTCGGAGAATACACCCCTGGTTATGCGTACGGAACCATCAAAACACACAAACCTGGGAACTCCCTCCACCCCATCATCTCCCAGATCCCTGCGTTCCTGTATTTATGTGGGTAGCCCCAAAAATGTCACTTCTACACAAACAAATTGGGAGGTGTGGCCTGACCATAGCGGTCGTAATCTCACGGGAAGTAGATTGGAGGCAGACGGAAGGTGGTTATGCAATCGGGAGGCAGCCCGGTGGTGGTCCTTAATTATCAGGAACAATGGTAATTTCCGACACTAATCCGATATCCGATAGATCGTATGCCAATACGCCCCCGTCAGTCCGGAAATGGCCGGCGAGCGGCCGGGAAAATGTCAAGCCTGGCATGCATCACGGCTCCAGTTTAACTTCCAAGTTTGAAGAACAGGATTAGTAATACTGATAATACTAATTGATGTAAAAATGTCATCAACCAATCAGAGGGCAGGATTCCCTCAGGTATGCCACACCAAAATTGCCGACAATACTCAGCTCCGTGAGATGTGTACGTCTGGGAATCTCTCCACCAATCAGCGGCCGCCATTTTCGCTTGGCACTCTGCCTCCTTCACTCAAAACGGCAGATTATAACTTATCTCCTGTTCGCTCCAGAGTATTTTCCTGCAGTAAAAAGTGGTCTGGCGGGAAGATACTATCAACATCTCCCCGAAAATCACTAGAAAACAGCAGTGAGTAACTTCTATATGGAAGAGATAAAGGAGGAGGAGAACAGAGGGATTTCGGCCGCCCGAGTGATGTCGCGCGGGCCGCTCCAGCCAATCAGCGCGCCCGCAGCACTAGGGGGCGGGTATAAAGGAAGGGGGGGGGGGGAGCCTCGAGGGCCACTTGAGAAACAGCACTGGCACGGACAGGTTCAAAGGTCACCGCCTACATAATTATCTTCCCTCCCTTACCCGGGAAGGTCCAGGCACCTCCAGTACTTCGCCCAATACCAACCATGGGCCGAAGTTACATCAACGCTACCCCTACGCTTCCCGACATATAGCAAGCCTACATACACACAGCCAGGCACTACATGGAGGGCGGGAGACTTGTGGCGAAGAGAGAGAGTTGGCAAAACACTACTGGCCAGCTGTGAGATGGTGATCCAGACAGAAGAGGGAAGACCCTAATTTTATTAAGGACCCTTATGGGCCCGCATACCATTGACCAAAAAGAAACTGACCTGACAGAGCCGTATGGGTATAAAGATATGTGTCCTTCTTGGGACAGAACCAAAGATAAAGATTTAGACAATGAATATAAATAAAAATTATGATTAGTGAAGATGTACAGTTTTCATTGGTAGAAAGGCATAACGCCTATAGTTAGAAATATAATAGGACTTGTTAGGGAGTAGAAGTAAGTTGAAATTAAATAAGCTTAAATTAGATACATTTATATAAACTTAATTAGGAAGTTGATCTTTTCTATACATCAGATAGTCCTTCTACTATCGGGAACAAGGGACATACCTTATCCCAAAAGAAAGTTATTATCTTTGACAGGGCCAGATCTTTCCTAGATAGCACAGCTCTCTTCCACTATTAGAACAAAGGAACATGCCTTTTTAATAGTTAGAAGAACTGCTTTTGGGGGTTTGTGAAGTAGGCTAGTTTAGCTGAGAAATAGTTAGGAGAAAGTAATTGATACTCTATAAACATTATCCACAAATACTTTTTGTTAATAAGGAAACATTTTATCTTTCGTTATACGCAAATACTCCCATAACGTGATAAAGGAAATATAAATTAGGTTCATTACTTTCCTGTACAAATCAATAAAGGATGCATCGTTTATCGATTTAACTTCATGAACAGTCAACCGAGTAAAGGAAATATTATTTTATACCAATTCCTACGAATAAGAAAAACGCTAAGAAGATAATACGCGGACAAGGGATTTATGGTAGAAATATGTGTGGATACTTGTAAATATTAACGACTTAAAATTGGGGTCATTGTGTTGTTATTATATTGCCGGAACGTATTAAGGTTTTCCTGTCGCATAGTCGGAATACGGCAAGTTCTGAATAGCGTTCTTACAGGTAGATTATAATGGGAATTTAGTAGTTCCAATTTATAAGTTATGACTGGTGACCGTAACTATTCACTCAACGCTTGAACGTATCTCGACCTGAGTCGGAGACCAGATAATACGTAGAATTAAAGGGGGGGGGGGATAATTTATTTGCTGAGTTTATATACGTTGTTAAAGCAAAGAGATAAAGTACGTTCCAAGTCTATTTCCCAATGTATACGTAACCGTGATGTTGTGACTCGTGAACGAGGTCGAAATAAGTCAATCCATGAATAGTGTCCGTACAGATAGGCTGTAGCGGCATCCACCGGTTCCAAGATACAATTTATGCTGATGGCCGTAGGTATTAAAAAACCGGTTGAACATATATCGAATTCGGACAGAAAAACAGACGTCGCGAGGTTAAGAGGCGTCTTTCCATAATAAACATTACAAACTCCAAACAACTGTCGGATTATTCCCAACCTGTAGTATAGTTTTAGAAAAATAAGTACTACACTAATAATACTAATAATAACAATGCTAGTAAAAATACAACACCAAAATCGGGGTTCCATGTCATCTCAACCAGTAGACCATTTCAACCAGTAGCTCTCAACCAGTGCCAAATAAACCAAGACCAACCAAACCAGTGCCAAAATATAGTACTAACCTAACCTAACCCTATTGCTTGATTTGGTACTGGTTAAGAGCTACTGGTTGAAATGGTCTACTGGTTGAGTTGACCGGTCACCCAAAATAGGATAGGGTGAAGATACGAAAACAAAATATATATATATATATACTGTACATACTGTATGTGTATATAATTATACAGTATATATATATTGTCACAATGACCAGGTTCTTTTAGGAGTAGCTAGACTGTAGTGGCGCCTAGCTGTCTTTAGATGCAGCTGTGCCAAATCTACTCGAAAGACCTGGAGCGCGTTCAGTCTACCCTATCAGGCAATCCTGTTTCTGTTTGAGCAATCCTGTTTATGATCGCGCAGACTGAACGACATTGATAGCTAAACATTGATTCTCGTCGCTGATTGGTCAGTGGCTATGAGCACGAAATTCAAATCTTGTTGGCGATGTCTGCGAAGGTTTTAGGCCTGTTACAGTGCTTCTTCGGTCTATTAATTTCAATCAAAGTCAAATGGTTTTGTCAAATCAATACATTTTAATATTGGATATTATTATCCATCAATATAGACTATTGGCTAAGGTAGTCACACTGTCAGCTACAGTCAGCAGCCTTGTTCAAGCTCAAGACAGACGGTACGCTAGGCTACCATCAGGCTATTATATCTTATAATCTTATTAAGAAATGTGGACAAAGTTATTACGGTCCTTATCTGGCAAAGGTAGCTCTTTCTTCCCCGTGTAATTTTCAAACAATTCTCCGTTAGTTTATTGGGGAAATAAAAAGTAGATGTTCTTTTCCTGGCGATGTAGGACTATGAATATGCTAAACTATAGGCCTATAGTTTATATATATTGGCTATGTAGCCAGGGTGAATTAAATAGTATCCTATATAGGCTATATTATCTCTTCCTGGCAATGTATGTATAGGCATACTTTCTTTTCCTGACGATCTATGTGTATATAGGCTATTTGCAAGCCTATATTTATGGAAGGTTCATAAATATTATTTTTTAACCATTAGATTACCTTGCATATTTAACTATAACGTGGATAGCCTACCTTACTAAACATAGCTTAACTGACCTATCATACTTCGATGCAATTATGCCTCAGAAATTGTTTTTAAGAAATGTAAATAGAGTAATCGATCAATAATAGACAAGCGCCGAAAAACCTGTACAGCAAGCTAGGCTATAACCCGTTAAAATATAGGCTATCATTCAATTGGCACAGTAACAACTGTAACATTACCGATATATAACTATAACAATGAAATACAAACCGCATACAAAACATAATAATCAATTAATAATATAGACAAACGCTCAAAAACCTGTACAGCAAGTTATAAACCATTACAATACCTGCAAAAACAAAAACAAACATTAGCTCATCGAGCCTCGAACCCTTGCGAGTAGGCTTACGGATTTAAAAGCGAAGACGTTACCAACTAGGCTACGCTTACCGCACTGAAGGCCTGACGAAGTAGCTGAGAGACTTGCGCTCCAAGCTGCTTGTTTTATGTTATATATAGCAAAATGGTCACGATAACTATGATTTTTATAGGTGTGCCACCTTATAATTGAGATTGCGACACATAAATAACATGGAGGTAGGCTAATTAAGCTTAATTATGATAATATAATGTAGAGGAGAGATTTAGGCCTACTGTTATGATAGCTTCGCTAGTCACCTCCAGGGAGTGTTAGCGTGATCGCCATCTGATTGCAAACAATCACAAACGTGATTCGTCGAATCAGAGGCGATCACGTTCAGTAGAGCTATCCCGTTTGCGTGTTTGGGTAGACTGAACACGCTCCTGGTATTGTGAGTTTCACCCCGATACCCTTCCAATTACACATGGCTAGTTTTGCCGTGCCTCTAAGCATTTTTGTCTCAATAAACATTTGTGTAGAATGAGCCCATAGAGTGTTATCAGTTTCGTCTAACCAGTTGTTAGTTAAGCGTCACCGTGTAGTTTGCTAGATGGTGTGGCTGGCGAGGGGGAGGGTCTGTACGCAGCCGGATACCTTACCCTCTACGCATGCGCGAAAATGTAAGCCTTCCTTGGCCCGAAAATGTACAAATATTATATTATATTAGATTAGATTAACCTAACTTAACCTAACCTAACCTAACCTAACCTAACTCTAATATAATATAATATAATATAACATAACACAAATAACAAAATAAAAATATAAAAATATACTATACTTCGAGTGGGATCGAACACTGGATATCTGAATGCCAGGCGGGAACTCTAGTTACTGTACTACAGAGCAAGCTGGCAGGAATGATTTGAAGGGTTTATTTAAACGCGGGGAACGGGGGGCGGGGCCAAGGAGGCTTACATTTTCGCGCATGCGTAGAGGGTAAGGTATCCGGCTGCGTACAGACGCTCCCCTGGCGAGGGAGGTGTTGAAAGATTGTTGCTCTTGCCTCGCGGGAGGTAAGGTTGCTAAGCAACACAAGTTTATTTAATTATATGATCATTGCAAGTTCAGTTGTGTTACAATATAAAGATGTACTTTATTTTATCTGCCACACTGTTTTAGTTAAGTTGTTAACACAGGAATACTTTAGTATAAGTTATTCTTGTGAAGTGTCTTAGTCTTATCATATCGTGTGGTGAGATTTTGCAACCCTTGAGTTTGAGCCTGGCTCTCGCTAGCTTGCAACGCCAGGCCCCCTCATTCTCTCGCTGGCGGCCAGACTAGCTAGTTGGTGTCCCCTTCTCTCTCGTGACCCATCAGTCGGCACTGTTTATTTTTCCTTGCTTGCATAATAATAACATAACGTAATTAACAGAGAATCCTAGACATCCATTTCTTCTTTGAACTATCCTTTTCCTCTGATCAGCATTATATTATCTTTCCATTTTCATCATATATTCTGAACCTCCGGTGGCTACTTCGGAATTCGTGATAGGGAAGAGCTGGGAGGTTTGCCGGGGTCCTTAAAGCACTGTTAATCCCATAGACAGTCCACACACACACATCCATAACCCCTACATATTTTTCCCAGTGTTCGTGCTTAGGACCCGGTAACAACCTTGACGGTTCTGCCCCAGCACTTGTGTGTTCCCTATCTCGGGTTTCGAACTGAGGCAACGGAGTGTTTAATATTAATTAGGAATCCAGCTTCAGTCTGGACCCCCCCCCCCCCCATAGTTAAGTGAGTGTGGGAGGCGGACTCTAAGAGTTCATTGTTTGGGCGGTAACTCACTGGGGGGCCCAGGTTGAAGCAGGATATACTGGTGTGATATTAGAGGTGGTCAGGGCAACTTGCTTCCACTAATATCACCCTGAGGTTAGTAGTCATATTAGGACACTGCCTTGTATTATTGCTAATCCCGGTGTTGGTTTCGAGTTCTCGTAGCTAGTAAGTTACATGAGTATTTCTGTTCTACTTATTATTCAGAATAGGAGCAGAGCAGTGTGCACCTTAAGCCTTGAGAAGAGCCTGGAAGCGTTCATAAAGCTCTTACCTGTTGCGTCGTGGTGTTGTTTGGTAGAGAGACAAGGTGCATTTGCACTAGTCATTATTTTCGTATACCGTCTCTAAGCAACTGAGGTCCAGATTCGTAACAATATATATATATATATATATATATAGTTATATATCTCTGTCAACTGTCCTATCTACCCAGTACGGCCACCCGATCCTCCTAGCCGGGGGCGCTTGTGGCACTTTGGCGCTGCCGACTGGGAGGCTCTCCGGCAGTACTTCTTTGATTTCCCATGGAATGATTTCTGCTTCCGTGGCCGGGGACCCTCGGAAAGTGCTGAACGCATTACCGAGGTAATCCTATCGGGCATGGAAGCATACATTCCATTCTCTTTCTCTCAGACTAATGCTAAAAAATCTTGGTTTACTCACGCCTGTTCTGCTGCTGTCCGCAATAAGGAGGAAGCATTCAAACGGTACCGACGCCTTAAAACTCAAGACTCTCATTCTTCCTATGTTTCTGCCCGGAATCAAGCCAAATTTGTTCTTCAACTTGCCAAACACTCTTTCATCAATAATAAATGCAGTGAACTATCCAACTCTAGCTCTTCCCAAGCTTTTTGGCATCTAGCCAAAAACCTCTCCAACAATTTATCTTCCTCGTCTTTCCCTCCCCTTTCCCATTCTGATGGCACAACCATCACTTCTTCCTCTGACAAAGCTAAACTCTTCGCTCAAACCTTTGCTAGAAACTCCATCTTGGATGATTCCGGTGCTATTCCTCCCTCTCCACCCTCCTCTCTCTTACTTATGCCTAATCTCCTAATCTCTCCTAAAGATGTACTTTCTACCCTCTCTGGGCTTAATAATAATAAGGCGTATGGTCCGGACGGTGTTCCTCCTGTTGTTCTCAAAAACTGTGCTTCTGTGCTGACTCCCTGCCTAGGCAAACTCTTTTGTCTCTGTCTATCCTCTAACGTCTTCCCTTTATGCTGGAAGTTTGCTCACATTCAACCTGTCCCAAAGAAGGGTGACCGCTCTCAACCCTCCAACTATCGTCCAATTGCTCTCATCTCATGTCTTTCTAAAAAATTTGAAACTTTTTTTTCTTCCAAATTTCTTAAGCATTTTTCTTCTCATAATCGGCTCTTAGATCGCCAGTATGGCTTCCTTAAGGGTCGCTCTACTGGTGATCTTCTTTCATATCTTACTAACTCTTGGTCATCTTCCTTTCGGGACTTCGGTGAGACTTTTTCTATTGCACTAGACATATCGAAAGCCTTCGATAGAGTCTGGCAAAAATCTTTAATTGCTAAACTACCCTCCTTCGGTTTCTATCCCTCCATCTGTGCCTTTGACTCTAATTTCCTTTCCGGCCGTTCCATAGCCGCGGTTTAGGACAGCCATTGTTCACTTCCTCACCCTATAAACTCTGGTGTTCCTCAGGGCTCTGTCCTATCTCCTATTCTCTTTCTAATTTTTATAAATGATCTCCTCAACTGTACCTCAATTCCCATCCATTCATACGCAGACGACTCGACCTTACACTACTCCATTAGTTTTTCAGAACGCCCCAGCCAGCAATCCCTCAACGACAAACGTAATGAAGCCATAGAACTCTTAAATTCTGATCTTAATACTATCTCCAATTGGGGCAGAGAAAACCTTGTTACCTTTAATGCTTCCAAAACCCAATTTCTCCATCTATCTACCCGTAAGGAACTCCCAGCGGACTATCCCTTATTCTTCAACAATACAAAAATCAATCCTTCATCTTCTCTCAATATTCTTGGTGTCTCTTTTTCTTCTGCTCTCAGTTGGAAGGACCATATTACCAGTCTTGCTAAGGCAGCCTCCCAGAACCTGGGTATGCTCAACCGCCTTAGGGGGTTCTTTTCCCCTGCACAGCTTCTTGTTCTGTACAGGGGCATAGTGCGTCCTTGTATTTAGTATTGTTCACATGTGTGGGGAGGTTCCTCTCACACCGCTCTCCTAGACAAAGTTGAAAGGAAGGCCTTTCGTATCATTAACTCCCGTCCACTAACCAACTCTCTGCAATCTCTCTCTCTCCGCCGCAATGTTGCATCTCTCTCGCTATTCTATCGCTACTATAATGATCAGTGTTCCTCAGAGCTTTCCCAGTGTATACCACCTCCTTTACGTAGGGCACGTGGTACCCGTCTTGCAACTTAATCCCACCCCTACTCTGTGCAACTCTCCAACCCGAGAGTGAAACGTTACTCTCAGTCTTTCTTCTACTCAACAGCTGAAGTCTGGAACTCTCTCCCAGAATCAGTCTTTCCCTCTTCCTATGACTTAAATTGCTTCAAACTCCGTGTGTCCAGGCATTTTGGCTCGAACGTCCCTTGATTTTGGCCCTGTCACTCTTTCAACTATGGGGGAGGCACTCGCTATAGGCAGTTCTGCCTTTTGCCTCCCTCAATCACATAGAAAAAAAAAGAAAAAAAATGTATATATACAGTATACAGTATATATATATATATATATATATATATATATATATATATATATATATATATATATATATATATATATATATATATATACACACAGTATATATACTGTATATATATATACTAGCAGAGGTACCCGGCGTTGCCCGGGTTTAAATTCTACTACCATAATCACCTTCATCAATCACTACTACCACAATCATCACAATACTACTACTACCATAATCACCGGCCTCGACCTCCCTGTGCCTCATTAAACGGCGACCTCGATTTCGGCCGCTAAATGACCTCCGATTTTGGATCTGACCTCATCCGTACCCCCATTTTGGGGGGCTGCGAACAACTTTCGTTCCATACACCTTTTCGATCGGAGGCCTCCTTCTGCCCCAAACGGCCATTTTTCTTTTTCAATTTTTTTTCAATTTCGGCCTTGAAACGACCCCCGAGCGTGGCCTCGCCCCCTCTATGACCTGACCCAGGTCAATTGACACCCACATGCAAAGTTTCAGCTCCCCAGGTCCAAAACTGCGGCCGCCTATTAAGAACACACAGACAGACAAACAGACACACGAACTGATTTAATCCGGCCTCGACCTCCCTGTGCCTCATTAAACGGCGACCTCGATTTCGGCCGCTAAATAACCTCCAATTTTGGATTTGGATCATCCGTACCCCCATTTTGGGGGGCTGCGAACAACTTTCGTTCCATACACCTTTTCGATCGGAGGCCTCCTTCTGCCCCAAACGGCAATTTTTTCCATTTTGTTTTCAATTTCGGCTTCGAAACGACTTCCGATCGTGGCCTCGCCCCCTCTATGACCTGACCCAGGTCAACTGACACCCACATGTAAAGTTTCAGCTCCCCAGGTCCAACACTGTGGCCGCCTATTAAGAGCACACAGGCAGACAAACAGACACACAAACTGATTTAATAATATAGATAGATAGATATATATATATACAGTATATATATATATATATAATTATATATATATATATCTATCTATCTATTGCCAAACGCCTTACTCCCTTTACGAGGGTGGCCATACACAGAATGCCCCCAAGCGGACCTATTCCCTGTGAGAGGGGCAACCCGAGCCATTTAAGTGAAGGACTTACAGGATTGACCACTCAATTTAGGATCCGTCCGACTCCCGAGGCCCTCTGTGTATCTTGTTAGCACTATTTTTCTACAATGGTGTTCGGCTAATCCATCCACTAACCTGCCTTACCCTTAGGTAAGCAGTACGGATTTGTATCAGGTTTACTCCCCTAGATAGGTTGCCAACTAAGGCTGACGAGTCCCATCCACCCGGATTTGTATAAGGTTGTCTCCCCTAGATGAGTTGCCGACCAAGGCTAACGAGTCCCATCCACCCATATATATATATATATATATATATATATATAAATTTTGGTGTTCTTTTAATAACATAAGAAAATGAGAGTCTGCAGCAAGCCGATTAGCCCACACACGGCAGATCCCTCTCACACCCAGTAGCTGTTTTACCAAATAATAATAAAAAACAAAAAAAAACAAAGAAGGATTTGCATGTATACATATACATGCAAATCCTTCTTTGTATTTCCAATCGGAAATACAGCCATTGTTCTGTTTGAAGTATTACATAACAAACAGAGCATATCAAACATTGACTATTAAATCAAGATAATACATAATAGATAGATATCGAGCAGATTGGCCCACAATAGGCAGATCCTTCTCAGACCCAACAATATTGGTTGGGTCAGAAAGGGATCTGCCTACTGTCGGCCAATTTTGCTCTTTGCAGATTCCCATTGCCTTATTCTCCAAGGTAGCGGTCGAGAAGAGTGTCACAGCCGCGGCGGTCGAGTGGAGATCACGTGTGAATCGGTTTGACATGGGTTCGATCCCAGCTATGGACGACATAATATAGTGGGTGTGGTAGTACGTCCTAACATGTTCCACATGCTCGCATCCATTTGAAAGAAACCTCGACGACGTATACAGACTAACACACACAACAAAGCCACTCCAACAGCTTCCTCTCTGTACAACACCCCTTCTACCCTCTCAACACTCTTCGAATAGTAGATACGGCTGTGTGAATGTGGCTTTAGGATATTCACCGATAGAGTGTTTGTGTGACTAGAGGGCATGTGGAGGCCCTTCAATACACAGGGTCCAAGTGTATGTTCCCAACTATACCCTGTTCCAGGTCGATAGGCCAGAAATTGTGAACCCTAACCTCTTTAACTCGAAAAGAGCTAGAGCAAATGTGTTGTAAATTTCCACACCTACTCCTTGGCTGACCCTTCCCAAATGTTAGAAATATTAGCTCGATTTAATTAGTCGTTTGTGAGTTATAGAGGTTAATGTTCAAGAGCGTTAGCCTACTTACTTTGAACAGGGTATAGTCGATAAGCCACAGTGAACATTGGCACCATCCAAGAACGCTAATAATAGTTACATGTATAAGCTATACTATATTATTTATATTAATATAGATATGATATTTTAGGTTAATCAACTTTATCAATTAAGAGAGTAATGGTTATTTTTTGGTCTATTTATTTATTAATTTAATTATATTTTTAGTTTTCTCGCTATACCTCCATCAAACTTAGAAAAACCACCCCCTAGACCCCCTTTCAAGATAAATTTGTAAAAGATGTCCCGACCGAAGGCCGGTTCCTCCTAATAATACAGGCTCGCTATCGCTCGTCTGGAAAAAATCGACACCAAAATGACACAAAAGGTCTTAATATTGACAAAGAAATTGGGCGAACAGTCTTAAAATCGCCAAAACTAATGGGCCAAACGTATTTAAATCTTAAAACTAGTGGGGCTAACCATGAGGGAGAAGGGTAGCCAGAAAAAACAACGATCTCCCCTTAAGGCGTATTCAAGCTAACCTGGCAGAAATTGGTAATGCTGCGCCTTTCTATATATTTGTATAGGCGATAATATATGAAGGTAGAGTCACATGAACAGTACAGAGAGGCAGCGTTACCAATGTCTTTCAGGTTATAATATATGAAAGTAGAGTCACATGAACAGTACAGAGAGGCAGCGATAATATATGAAGGTAGAGTCACATGAACAGTACAGAGAGGCAGCGTTACCAATGTCTGTATAGGCGATAATATATGAAGGTAGAGTCACATGAACAGTACAGAGAGGCAGCGTTACCAATGTCTGTCAGGTTAGCTTCAATACACTTCAGTATCTACATCATTTAGTAACTATTTATTGGAGTTTATACTGCCATTTTGGACCCCTTAGATGCTAACAATTCTCAAACATTCGTTGACCTCACCTATTTCTAATTATGGAAGTATATCTTTGGAAAGAATTTATGATTATAATCTTCTATACATGAACTATAAAACAATATATTATAATCTTCTATACATGAACTATAAAACAATATATTATAATCTTCTATACATGAACTATAAAACAATATATTATAATCTTCTATACATGAACTATAAAACAATATATTATAATCTTCTATACATGAACTATAAAACAATATATTATAATCTTCTATACATGAACTATAAAACAATATATTATAATCTTCTATACATGAACTATAAAACAATATATTATAATCTTCTATACATGAACTATAAAACAATATATTATAATCTTCTATACATGAACTATAAAACAATATATTATAATCTTCTATACATGAACTATAAAACAATATATTATAATCTTCTATACATGAACTATAAAACAATATATTATAATCTTCTATACATGAACTATAAAACAATATATTATAATCTTCTATACATGAACTATAAAACAATATATTATAATCTTCTATACATGAACTATAAAACAATATATTATAATCTTCTATACATGAACTATAAAACAATATATTATAATCTTCTATACATGAATTATAAAACAATATATTATAATCTTCTATACATGAACTATAAAACAATATATTATAATCTTCTATACATGAACTATAAAACAATATATTATAATCTTCTATACATGAACTATAAAACAATATATTATAATCTTCTATACATGAACTATAAAACAATATATTATAATCTTCTATACATGAACTATAAAACAATATATTATAATCTTCTATACATGAACTATAAAACAATATATTATCTCTATTGAAATGCAACTGCCATTCAAAAATCAATTCAGATAGTTTTAATTGCATAGAGAAAAACAGAGGGGGTCCATAAATGCCATAAGTACTAATTCGTATGTTTCGGGATCTGGACTATACATTTGGAGGGGTTTGTGCACTCGGGCTACTTTGTATCATGACAATCGCAGTAACTTATGCTAACTCTAATCTACCCTTCCCTAATCTCACCTCACCTAAATCAGGGGGTGGTTCAGGTTAGTTTAGTTTAGGTAGGGTTAGGCGGGGATAGGTAAGATACCACGATCATCCTGGCAAATTTAAAGAATCTCGAGAATAATTGATGATCGCTCGTCAAAACTTCGGATATATACGGACCGCATACTCAAAACTGTCATAACTTACGACAAACGTCGGGGTTATTTTAACACTTTGTTTTAAGCCTGATATCGATTTTAGCAAGCATTTTTTTTTTTTTTTTTTTTTTTCAATATATTCTCGCTGATTTTCCATTACCTGATGCATGTATGTGTGATTGTTATTAGCTTAAGGTAATAACTTAATCATAGAGTGAATTAATAGACCTGTGTGATTAAATTCGATGTTTTTATCTTGAATCTTGATTGAAAATCCGATATTGGCTAGTGAAAACCCCGGAAACCTACCCGTGTGACGCCGCCTTTATACATTAGTAAGTAATCTTGCTACGTCATCATCACTTGTCTATACTCATAATATGTAAGCAGTCATAAGATATAATACTCATACAACCTGTCTTGAGCTTTGCTGACACGACAGTTACAATGTCGGGAGTCATGATACGACGTCGAGAGTGTTTTGACCGTCCGAAAGCAGAATTAGATAGGACTCCGCTGATTGAAAAGGTTAATAGTATGATGTCCGGCTTGTGTCTTGTAAAAGGTGTCTGGGTAGGGCGGGGTCGTGGTGCTGGGAATATGTATCTTCTAATCGTTGGGTTTCTATCTGGTTGCAGCATCTCGCCCAGGCATAATGAGAACACTGCCCTTCAATTGAGACCCACGGCGGAGAGGTAAGGGATTTTCGTTCGGCTTTGAAATGTCTGGAGGCGTTTTGTACCAGGATAAAAGGCCCTCAATACTAAATCGTGCATTTCGCTTTTTTCTGTTTTTGTTTGTTTTCTATAATTATGAAAGAGACAAAATGGTGCCTGTAACAAGTGCCCCCCACCCTTCCCCCAAGTTGAAAGAGTGATAGGTGATTGGAAGCCAAATTCAAGGTACGTTTGACTCATATTGTCTGGATACACGGAACTTGAAACAATTTAAGTCATGGAGTGAGGAGAGTTTACTTTTTGAGTGGAAGAAAGACTGAGAAAATCGACTCACTCTTGGGTTAGGGAGTTGGACTGTATAGGGGTGGGAAAGTGTTGAAAGGTGGGTGCCATCCACTCTCCGTAAGGAAGGAGGTATACACTGAGAGAGCTCTTAAGAACACTAATTATTGTAATAGCGGTAAAAGAATGAGATTGATGCAACATTGCGGCTTGTAGCCAGAGATTGTAGGAAATGAGTAAGACAATACGAAAATAATTTTGACTACCTTTTCAAAAAGGGCAGTATGGTTGGAACCTCTTCACACATGCAAACAGTACTCTATACATGGACACACTGTGCACCTGTACAGAGCAAGAAGCTGTGCGGGGGTGAAGAACCCACAGAGAAGGTTGAGCACACCTACCTTCTGGGTAGCTGTTTTATGATTTTTGCAAGAAAGATCAACAAAGAACATTAGTTATATTATATAGGTAGGTAGATAAATAATTATCTTGATTACTTAAGAATATACATACTAACATCGACAAACCCGTAAGAAAAGACATATATAAACATATACTGTATATATATATATATATATATATATATATATATATATATAGTATATACTGTTATATATATTATATATTATATATATATATATATAGTATATATATATATATATATATATATATATATATATACATATATATATACATATATATATATATATATATATATATATATATATATATATATATATATATATAGATACAGATATATATATAAATATATATATTATATATATATATATATACAGTATATATATATATACATTTCTATATATACTGTATATACTGTATATATATAAAATTACACTGTACTTTGATATATTCCATGAGCCCGCCCTGTTGTGCTTGCAGTATTCGACGAATGCTATTGCATCGTACGCTTAAACACAGTTCTTTATCAGTTAGCTCCAGGTAACTTCATCAGCCAGTCTATCTCTACCATTTATTTCTCTTCGTATCGATTCACCTCCTCCTTCTTTGTGCCTGTGTTTTGGAGTGTAGAGACTTATGTGTTTTTTATTGAGCAGGTCAAAGGTCTCTATGCATCGGAACCTTGAATCAACACAACATCAGTAGCGCCTTTTCTTCGCAGGATGGGAGCCAGTGATTCAGATAAGCAGCCGTCACTAGCAGCCTTCCCGAACACAGGGGCTCGTGGGATGACTCAATAAAGATGATCGCGAACGGTGATAGTGGGTGGGGGGAGAGCTGGATATATCTGAAGCGTACATGCGATCGCTAACTTGAAGATGGGCACCAAAGGATTCCAGATAACAGACTTGGTTGTTGGTTCCAAGGATGTGATATTGGATCTGCTAACTAATGTTTTCGTGATTGAATCTTTGCGGGGAGTCATCGTGAATGTTGAAGCTAAATTCGTGCAATTGTACCTGCCTCCCACACTCAACAATTATTGAAGGATTTACAAAAAAAAAGTTATTTGATATAATATAGTACTCAATGGCTAACATTTAGATAACAAGTTAACTATAAATTATAAATAAAATATTATTTAAATGAAAACTTTGAGTATCAATATTGGAAAACCATAAGCAAATGTATATGGAAATATAAAATTAAGAACAAAATTAGGAATATAAGCGGGCAACAATTAGAGGGATTATTACATTACGAATTTATAAAGAATGAAAAAGCGAGAATGCAAAAGAGTCAGATAGAAGGTAGAAGTGGACTATCATGAAGAGAAATACAATATTCATGAAAACATGATGTACAGTCACAATCCATAATAAGTAGACCCCCGTTCGAACTGTTGACCCTGTAACGCCAAACCTGAAGCATATGGGATATTATTTAACACGGTCTTATCTCATTTGGGTTCAATACAGCTTCAAAGGGGGGTAAGCTTATTATGGATTGTGACTGTATATGGTGAGGTCAAACTATTTATTGCTCAAGGATAATTGACGGGTTGTTGTTGCTAATACATTTTCTCTACAGGTTAACAGGTTAGTAGGAGGAGGAATGAAGAGATACGTAGGAGAGTGGGGCAGCAAGAACATTTGTCAGCCAGAGTGGACAGAAGGGTGCTGAGCTGGTATGGTCATGTTGAACGAATGAGAGATGAAAGGCTTACAAAGAGAATATATGAGTCAGATACAAAGGGAGATAGAAGGACAGGAAGACCCACATTGAGATGGAGAGACTGTGTAAGACAAGCTTTGGATGATAGAGGAATGACTATAGACCAGGCAAAGGAAGTGGTAATAAACAGGAATGAATGGAGAATGCTTGTGAATAGTTGAGTGAACACGTGGTCATTTGGGGGAAGGAGTCGGGAGCCTGGCCCGGGAGACGATTAATATGAAGGGTGCGCCTGGAAGTGTGGTGGGCGGGCTTGTGGCTTTGGCTCCGCTACATGTCTGCCTGCCGAGATCGGAGCCTCTCCGGGTGGTCGGGGGCCGGGGGAGTGCTGGAGCGACCTTGGTGACCCTGGTCTCTGGGTATTCTCCTGAGTGACCTGGATGTGTGTGAATTTTGTGTTTTGTCTGTGTTTGTTCGCTGTTTTGTCTTGTGTTTTATGTTTTCCTGTTCTTGCTCTGTCTTGAGTCGGCCACCCCCAAGAAAAAAACAAAAAAACAAAATAATAATAATAATAAAATAGAGGAAAATAAAATACAAAAATGGGAAAAGTGGGGATTGGGCCTGAGCATATAGATATAATAGATAGGAGGAGGCTGTAGGCACCAGCCGAACAAGGCGGTACTCCTGGGGAGTGTTAGGTGGTTTATAAGGATAGCTGGAACTCCTGTTTAACCACCTGGTCTCACTAGCTGATCCTATCTATGTCTCATCAATACTGAGGGCAACCCCGGCCTGCCCTCCAAAAAACTTTCTCCTACTATCAATACATTATACTACAAACACCTTACATACTACACTACCTTTGCAAAAAAATAAAAAAATAAATAATTATGACGACAATACACCCAGCCTCGGAGTCCCCCCCCCCCCCATCAGTTTGTCCCCTGGTCTGGACTCCTCAAAGTGCCCTGGACCTCTACCAATTCAATACCAATACCTATCAATTTATGTAAGAGTCTCGGCTTTCTTCTAACTTCCTCTATGTAGAACACCATCTCTCTTCTACCAATCCTGACTTACTTATCCTCACAAACAACAAACCCTTCTCTATATACTCCTAATATCTCTATCCTCAATTCAAAGCCAAAGGTGGATGTTCCGTGTACGTATACAACAATCTTACTTTTTTTTTGTTCCCAACTTTGACTTCTGAATGCTCAACTATCTGACTTAAGCTATTTTGTCACTCTTTCACTAAATATATCTGTGCTGTTTATCTCTCCCCTAATTCTACTGACTATCCAAAACTCCTTGACTATCTTACTTCTAAATTGGTACACATTCTATCCATCTCTCCCTTCTCTGTGATCTCCATCTTATGAGATTTCAATGTCACTACCACCTATGCTCTCCTCTCATTTTACTGACCAGCCTGGTGAACAAACCTACATCTTTTCTATCCTAAATGACCTAGAGCAGTTAGTTCAGCACCCCACCCGTATCCCGGACTGTTCTAGAGATAGGCCCAACATCCTTGACTTATTTCTAACCTCTAATCCTTCTGCTAATACTGTAAATTTTCTCTATCCGCTGGGCTCCTGCGATCATAACCTTATCTCGATCACCTGTCCTGTATTTCCAGTAAGACCTTTTGACCCCCCCAGCCGGCAGCGCTTGTGGCACTTTGGCACTGCCGACTGGGAGGCTCTACGGCAGTACTTCTTTCATTTCCCTTGGAATTATTTTTGCTTCTGTGGCCGGGGACCCTCAGAGAGTGCTGAGCGCATGTATGCTGAGGTAATTCTTTCGGGCATAGAAGCATACATCCCATTCTCTTTCTCTCAGACTAATTCACAAAAAATCTTGGTTTACTCACGTTTGTTCAACTGCTGTCCAAAATAAGGAGGAAGCATTCAAACGGTACTGTAGCCTTCAAACTCAAGAATCCCGTACTTTATATGTCTCTGCCCGGAATCAAACCAAATCTGTCCTTCGACTTGCCAAAAACTCTCATCAATAATAAATGCTCTGAACTTTCCAACTCTAGCTCTTCCCAAGCTTTTTAGCATCTAGTCAAAAATCTCTCCAACAATTTCACTTCCTTGCCTTTCCCTCTTCTTTTCCACTCTGATGGTACCACCTTCACCTTTCCTCTGACAAAGCTGAACTCTTTGCTCAAACATTCACTAAAAACTCCACCTCTGATGATTCCAGCGCTACTCCTCCCTCTCTAACCCCCTCTCACTTACTTAAGCCCAATATCATAATCTCGTCTAAGGATGTACTCTCAGCCCTCTCTGGGCTTAATACTAAGAAGGTATTCTGACCGGATTGTTTTACTCAAAAACTGTTCTTCCCTGCTGACACCCTGCCTAGGCAAACTCTTTCGTCTCTGTCTTTCCTCTAACGTCTTTCCTCGTTGCTGGAAGTTTGCTCTTATGCAACCTGTCCCAAAGAAGGGTGACAGCTCTCAACCCTCCAACTATTGTCCAATTGCTTTCATTTCTTGCATCTCTAAAGTTTTTAAAACTATTTTTAACTCAAGAGTTCTTAAGCATTTATCTTACCATAATCTTCGTTCAGATCGCCAGTACAGTATCCTTAAGGGCCGCTCTACTGGTGAACTTCTTGCTAATCTTAGGAATTCTTGGTCATCCTCCTTTTGGGACTTCGGTGAGAATTTTTCTATTGCGTAGACATATCGAAAGCCTTCGATAGAGTCTGGCACAAATCTCTAATTTCCAAACTATCCTCCATCGGTTTCTATCCCCCTATCTGTGTGTAACAGTGCATTTTGAGCGACTGTACACTCTAAAATACATCATATTATAACATATATAAATCACACCATTATAACAGTAATTAACTTACTTAAGTAGGCAACTGTACATTTCTAGTTGGGTACGATCTCCCCTATAGAAGATCTTCCCCCACCTATACAAGCTTGGGTACAATTCTTGCAAAGTAAGCAAGGGTTCTCACGCTCCCATCAGAGAATTGCAGCAATACCAAGATGATTGCTAGCAACTAAGTAGAGTGTCACACCACACTGGTAGAAGCCGGCCCGCACCAGTGGCCCAGGCATCAGTAGCAGTCAGACAAGCCTTTAGGGAGGTCTACCCCCATATCAGCCTAAGGTATTATACAGTGACGTATACAATGACAAGTGCGATACTGTGCTATATTAGTGTGTGTGATATTACTTGTTTTCACTATTCTTAATGCATCTATTCTTTACAGGAATAATAGCTCAATCTAGTTGCTTTTAGCTTTAATTAGTAGGTACTTCCCAGTCGGGCGCATATACAGTACCTACACAGACCTTATAACCTTTATCAAAGCCACGCTTAATAGTTCTATATTCCTGATAATAAAAAACTATAGAAAAGCCAGCAGTGTCTTTGCTTCAAACCAGATACCTGATTAATTTACCTATTCAACATGTTTACAGTTAGAACCTGGTCCACAGACATAACAAGGAAAATATAAGGTAAGAAGCAAAAGTATAAAGCAGTTAGTCACCAATACATAAAATGGTTGGCAAGCTATGGGATTCGTGGTCCCTAAAGAAAACACAAATAAATAGACCTATCTATCTATATATCTATTGCCTGACGCCGTGAACCCCGAAGGGGTGGCCACGAATGAACAGCCCCCAGGCACCTCTGTCCCCAGTCAGTCGACGCCCCTCCCCCCAACCAGCACCGCCTTCGTTCATGTACTTCCTCACTCCATCCTTCCACCTCTCATTCGGTCTACCTCTCCCACTCTGCCCCTCCACCTCGCTCTCGTACACCCTCTTAGTCATTCTCTCGCTTTCCATACGTTCCATATGGCCGAACCATCTCAAGTTGTTCCTTTTCACACTTTCCAGCACATCTACCTCCACACCACACCTCCTTCTTACTTCCTCATTAGTCTGTCTATCCCTCCATGTAACTCCGCATGCACTCCTTAACACATCTCACTCTTGCTCTCACTCTTGGTCTGAGTCTCTCAACCAACGTCCATGCTTCGCTTCCGTAAGTCAGTGTCGGGATTACCACACTGTCATGCAAGGACTTCTTCACTTCCATACTGACCACCCTATTTCTTGTTACTGCTTTTAGCGTTCCTACAACCCTCTTCCCCTGTTGTACCCTCTCCCGAACTTCTTCATCCATAGTCCCATCTTTACTCAACACACTGCCCAGATACTTAAAAGAGTGGACGATCTCCATAGCCTGACCGTTCAGCTTCACCTCACACTCTGTGACTTCACCCCTTTCGAAGACCATAACCTTGCTCTTCCCCGCATTTACCTTCAAATTCCGCTTTTCGCACACTGTTCCAAACTCATTTACCAGACCCTGCAACTCCCATTCATTATCACTCATCAGAACTATATCATCCACAAACAGCAGTATAGGTAGCTTCCACTCAATTCCCACCCTTTTCAGCGATACACCAACATCCACTGCTCTTGATAGTATTTCTTTCATGACTCCATCTATATATACAGTAAACAACCACGGGGACATCACACACCCCTGTTTCAAACCAACATTCAGGTCAAAGAACTCGCTCTGCTCACTCTCCACACGACCTCCGAAGAGCAATTAGGAAAGCAATAAAGAAGCTTAGAAAGAAAGCAACTCGATTTAACAAACATTAATAGAGCTAGAGTGGAAAGAGAAACTATCAGTAATGATGTCCACGTAAAGTTAAAATCAGAGCGAGCTGGTACTCTTTGATCTACACCTCAGTAACCAACACATCAGCGCTGACCTCAGCACATCTCATTCCCTGAGCAATGGATGAGTCACCTTGAGCTCACGCTCACCCCTCACGCTCAGCCCCACCCCGCTCTCAAACAAGGGTCTGACGCAGAGATGACGTCACCAGGGACGAAGAAGGAATGTAGCCAGGAATTCAACTCCACGGGATATACACAGAAGTTTTCACTCATATCAACCAGCTGATAACATCAACAAGATCTTCAAGCCGTTTGCAACTATAGTACCAGTTACTTGTAATAGGTTGGTCTTAAAACTACATGGGACACATAATAATACTAGTGAATAGCCAGTGCTTCTTTTAATTTTCTTAGCAAATTTCTCTACTTATTTACTTAACGAATTTTAAGGTGTGACTGTACGTACATTTTAACTCTATTTCGACTCAGTAATTTTTTTTTTTTTTTTTTTTAATCTCTGAAGTGCGCATGGGGGTAATTGGAAACGTCCCCCTGTGCTGACGTATTTGAGGTGTTTCCATCACTAAAATATTCATTGTGCCATTAATAGCATTAATACTTATCCATATGCGCCTATTATGGGTTGATTATAAAGGTATTAACCTGAAACAACAATAAAACGAGTGAAAACAGCGTTTGGATGGTCAAAATCGGAGATATAGCCCGCGAGTTGTATAATGTATGGGTGAGGCAAACTGCTTTCCCGCCAATTTCCCCCAAGGCCACTGAGACACAGTCGATCGATACTCTCTCTCTCTCTCTTGCACTCGCTTGCCATCAGTGATGACAACACCCTGCTTGCAACTCGCTAATGTTAGCACGAAAATATACCTCAGAATAAGGGAATAACAGGGAAAATAGGTGATAACTGAAGGAGAGGAGGAAAGTGGGGAAGGAGGGGAGGTAGAGGACTGAGATTTTGCATGGCCCAGGGGCCAAATTTTTTTTTTTTTTTTTTTTTTTTTTTTTTTTTTTTTTAATGTCAAAAGTTGATTTTTTTTTTCACTCACTCATAAGAGTCTCCCCGCAGTCCGCCGGGGGAACTCTTAAGAGTCTCCCCGCAGTTCCCGGGTTAAAGAGACAATGAACAGAGGAAGGAAAAACACAGATAAAACAAAAAGGTCCATGTGCCTAAAGGCATCCTCCATTCATAAAATGTTTGTAACAACTGGATTTAAACTTTTGTAGATTGTAAGTTTGTGGAAAGCAACTCGAGGGAAGTGAATTCCAAAGAGTAGTAGTTCTAGGGATAAATTAATTTTGATAAGCAGAAGTTCTGCATTGTGAAGGAGAAAGTGTAAATTCATGGACGCTCTCAGCTGCCCTAGTTCTACGGGGAAAGATGTGGAGAGACGGCACAATTGAAGCAAGTTCCTCGGAACAATTGCTGTGAAAATATCTGTAGAATAATGCAAGGGATGCAACGTTTCTTCGTATAGATAATGTAGGAAGGTCCTGTGTGATTGCAGGGTTATTGATTAATCTAATAGCTTTATTTTGAATTTTGTCCAACTACCTCAATGCAACCACTCCACTTCCACTCCACAGAGGTGAACAGTAATCCATCTGAGAACGCACATGACTTTTATATATTATGTCCAACTGCTCGTCAGTGAAGAATTCTCGAACTCTGTACAGGAGTCCCAGTTTTTTAGAGGCATTCTTAGCAATGCTTCTAACATAATGTGTCCAGCTCAAGTTAGTAGTTAATGTTACACCGAGAATGTCAATACTAGGGGAAGTGGGAATATTTACATCATTAAAAAATATATGGGAGTCAGTGAGATTCTGTCAGTTAGAAAATTGAATGTACTTGGTTTTCTGTGCATTAAAGGAAACTAGATTTGTTTGTCCCCATTCATTAATTCTAGAAAG